>MU223905.1:17313-38761 GCA_018584345.1 Thuja plicata
ATATACAAACATAATTTATTAAATTTTTCAGATTTTATACAAAATTTCTTATTTAATTTTTAATCTATAATAATTTTACTTTTATTAAATAACTATTAATTAAAATATATATAATATTTATAATAAATTAAAATTAAATTTACATATAAAATTGTAACTAATTACGAACTTATTAAAGGACCCCAGACTATTTGCTACTTTCTAATTGTAAACCTTCCATTGTACTTTTAAATTATTGTTTAATAAAAATATCCATTACAAATTCTTTAATTAATGATTCCGTGTTAAGAAGGAAGGAGGGAGAGGGAAGAGTGATTGGCAAAAACAATCTTTTGTCTTGCTTGAAAACGAAGTGTCTGAATAATTGTAGTCCGTATCATGAGAAAATAGCACCCATAATCTCGCTCGATCACAGAAACACTCATGGAATCTTCTTGCTCCTCAATTATATTCGCATCTTCTCGTCCGCACGTCTCTTCCCCCTCTGTAAAACTCTCAACCATAAATGATGCGCAATTTACATTTTTTTGCACACCCACAAACGGGGAAGGGACAATATAATATCCAGTGGTGCGCACCTATCTCTGCAGTCACTATAAAATGTTGGCGCGCATTTATAATTAGCTGAGTTGCTGCATTGCATTTTCACCGCCTTTAATGAAAATGAAGAGAATTGAACCAGCTACTCCAGTTAAGGCCTGTTGTGGCTGTATGTCTCCAGCATTTAGAATAGCATATGTTTGGGCAACTGCTTCTGGGTTGCCTCGGAAATTAAAGCCGAAGAAAAAAATTCCACAATTGCCCCTTCTCTCTTCATCTTCGTCTTCATCAATAAGAAAGCCAGCGCACACTGTTGGGTTTCCCAAAGTCTATTCCGTTCCACGTGGGCCTCGCCCAGATTATGAGGTTGAGTTACGGCAGCTACTCGAATTAGTGCCCAAGAGAATGAGGAGGATGCTGAGCGAGCATCCCGAGATTGGGGAATTGATTGAAATTGTGATGGATGTGGGAAGGAGGCCTCTCGCTCGCTTTCCTGGTGGAGAGTGGATCATTTCTGAGCATCCTGTAACATTCCACGACTTGGATCATGCAATTTCAATGGTAACATACTAACATGACTTTCTTGTATCTTATAATAGTTAAAATCACAGAAGATTTAATCAATGTCCTCGTTCCTTCGTCAAATCTTCATCGTGATGATAGATGGATCACAGTGTAAAAATCATTTGTCCACGGTTTTTCTAGAAGCTTCGTATTCCATCTCATGGACTCTCAATCATTGTATATGCAATGTTCATTAATGATACATGGTTGCGTTTTATGTAATGTATTCTTAGTTGGACGTTCTGGGTTTTGTGGCTTCCGTTGTATGAATATGTCGGAAGATAAGGTTCACATTTTGTAAGAAAGTTATTTTTATGTTACAGTAATATTAGTAATTAAAATATTTATTAAGTAGGTGGTTTGGGTAGTTCTGTTTTGAAAAGGTTTTATAAAAGTTATATTGTGATGCATGAAAATGTATCTGAAATAACATAAATCATTCTGTTTTATTGGTGTACTATCATGGTTTAAATATTTTTGCTCATCCATTTGCAACATGATATTAGAGCGGTTATTCATCCAAACTACAATTTGTGTGGTGTACGGTTCGAGTGGAGATTACAAACTGAAGGTTTTTTTCCCAGCCAAGAAATGTAAATGGTAGTTTTATTTTGTTTGCTGGAGTGAGTATATTGGCATCAGAAAAAACATGACAGAAGTTTGTATTCTGTAGTCTTTGTATTCTTTAACAAGTGATGGTTGATAGGTTAGTTATTGTTAAGATTGTGAAGTCCAACGGTCATGACCATTGGATTCTTCGGTCTGTTCATTTCATGACCGTCTCATCATATTCAAAGAGCTGAACATTGTATATATATGAGAGAGCAGATTGGATGTATTGGTGTGTGGATTGAACAAAAATAAATAATAAAGTTATTGCCCTGCTTGTAGAGTGGATGTAGCCATTTATGGTGAACCACTATAAAACTGTGTTTTGTCTTTTGAATCTCTGTTTATGTTTGGAATTTGGTTTTTAGTTTGCTCTTTTATGTTTTTATAACAATTGGTATCAGAGCTGTTTTGGTGTTCGATTAGGTGGAAGAAGAGATTCAAATTTGAGTGGGAGCAATGTCAATTGAAAGAAAGATCGAAAAGTTTAATGACCATAATTATGAGTCATGGAAGACTATTTATATGTAAAAGATTTGTGGCAACCATTGTATTGTATGGTAAAGAAAAGAAACCAACAGCCACGTTGGATGAAGATTGGGATGTCTTGGATCGAAAAGCCTTGGAAGTAATTCGGTTGCACTTATCTACAACCATAGCCTTCAATATATCCAACACAACAACTACTGCTGATTTAATGGGTAAATTAAATAAGTTGTATGAAAAGTCTTCAACTTTGAACAAGCGTAGTGTACATTGGTGGGATGGCTGGAAAAATAAGAAGGATTTGACTAACAAAGAAGGTTTGAAACATTCTCTGATTATTGATGGTCAAACTGTGAAGGTTGTTTCCCAAGATGTGGGGCTTGCCTCCCAAGATGAGGAGGACGTAGGGAGGACGACGTAGTTTGGAATCAGGCAAGTGAAGATGAACTTGAGGAAGAGGTTGAGAACTTGAGAAAGCCTGAAAATAGAATAAAGTCTACATTGAAGAGACTCAGCTGTAATGGAAAAGGTTTGGGTTTTATTTTTTAATTTACAAGTCCCGGGTTGTGAGTCACACAGTGCCGAGAAAAAGACTTTAACAACTGCAATGAAGGTATTGGCAGAGAAAGGTAGTGATTTTCGAAAAGTCTCTGAGAACAAAGATGTCTCGGTTCAAATTTCGGACAAGGCAGTATAGGAACGGGAATACGAATAGACTGCAGTTACGAAAGAAGACGTTTCATGTGGAAGTATTACGAGCCCTGATAAGTGTGAGCCCGCGAAATTAGTGCAGCGAGCGGTGAGGGAAGTAATGGAGGAAGATGACGTAAGGGATGAGGATTACTGCAATTCATAGGACATTCTAATGGTAGGAGAATTGATTGATAAGTCTATACAAATAGAGCAGAAACATGCGATGGAGAAGAATTTGATTTCTGTGGATTGTGGAGCAGAGCATCATGAGTTTGTCGAGCTTGACGCTGGCGATTTGGAGTCTTCGGTCGTTGAAGATTTTCCTATTAGAAAAATCAAGGACCAAAAAGAGAGACAAAGCCAAGGGCGAGATAATGCTTGCTATTTGGCTGGAAACTTGGGCAGACAATGCCTTTCTAAAGGCCTGGCACTTGGATGCTGCTGTGGAAGAGATCGAGCCTCAGGCCATGAATGAGTTAGGAGAGAAAGTTTTGAAATTTGCAGAGGAGTTTTTGGATTTAGTTGATGACAAGAATCCGTTGAAGAAATGATCCAACTCGGACTGGTTCATGGAGATAGTGGTGGACATATTGGCACAAAAGTGGCGTGTTTTGTTGACAGACATGGTGTCAATCTGCTGTGGAAAGCAGGCAATGGATGTTGCGTGAGCAAGATGAAACCGGTGCCTCTATTTCGAGTACAAGCTAACACAAGTGGCAGGAGATCTAAATATGGTGTTGCGCAAAAATTGGAGTTTGCCTTGGGGAATGTTAGGTCGCTCAAGTATTTGTTTATGGCTCTAGCTGGCAGACGTGGAAATGACGAGGATCATGGTGAAATATGGTTTCTTTACACTAGGAGTGGTGCACGTAATTTGTGATTTAACATTTGCAAAAAATAACGTTGTTGCTGGTCAAACTGTTGCTGCAGTGCATAATGGTTATGTTTTTCAAAAGGCTGGTGTATCGTCTCCAATTGGTGGGGAGGTTTTGACTAATTGCTTGATGAAGTCACTGGAGAGTAAAGCGATAATGCCCAGGCCATCATATTCATTCAAGAGGAAAGAGGTTCACCCAGGAGTACCATTTTTGGTTTTTGGTATGTTTTCTGAACAAGGTTGATGATGTGGAAGATATACAACTATTGTGTTGTACTGGTCTCTTGTTGGCACTTTGGGTGCTGAAGCAGTTGGAGATAGATGATGAGTATGTTGGCAATGAGGAGTTTATTAGAGAAGATTACAGAATGGAGTTGGGTGAATTTAGGAGGCTGTTCAAGATTGATAAAGGATTTGCTGATGCTACTGATCAGAAAGGTGGGCCAAGTGACAAGCGTGTGAAGTTTGAAGTTGGAGTTTTCTCTTTTTATGGCTACTTTCATTTAGGGGAAGATAATTTTGACAAGAGAATAATTGACTCCGACTTGACATGGAGACGACTTATCATAAGTGTTCTTGAGCACAATTTGGAGAGGCTCAAGTTGCGAAGTTTCTCCGGTGTGATTAAAATGTAAGATTACGAGTGAAATGCAGGGGATACCTTTGTTTGTAATGGTATGCATTGGACTTCAAGTGGGAGATTTGTTAAGATTGTGAAGTCCAACGATCATGATCATTGGATTCTTCCGTCTATTCATTTCATGACTGTCTCTTCATATTCGAAGAGCTGAACATTATATATATATGAGAGTGCAGATTGGATGTATTGGTGTGTGGATTGAACAAAAGTAAATAATAAAGTTATTGCCCTGCTTGTAGAGTGGATGTAGCCATTTATGGTGAACCACTATAAAACTGTGTTTTGTCTTTTGAATCTCTGTTCATGTTTCGAATTCGGTTTTTAGTTTGCTCTTTTATGTTTTAACAGTTATTACATTCCTTGAACCAAATCAAGAGGTTGGTGTTGGCCAAATGGTAGAAGGTCGAAACCATTGTTATAAATTTCATCACTAGATTATTCATATGTAAATTTCGTCAATATATTATTCATATGACTACTCAAAATTTTGTTTTGTCAATGAGGTTTCCAAGAGGAATTCAATGCAGTTGTCCTTTCTCTAAGCAAAGCCAGAAGGCCACCCTCATCAAGATCTGAAGTCAGTGCAGTAAAACAAAATGGTGGAGGAACATTATTTGTTGAAGTGTCATCTCAGATTGCAACGTATCGAAAGGTTGGTTTGCCAAATTTAATCCATAGTTATACCTTACAATACAGCTATAAGCTCTAACATTTGTTTTTTAAATTTGTATATCTCAGCATTCTGGCAGCACTGAGATTTCTGATGCTATATACAGGAATATTTAGGCAGATAAGTAGCACAGATCACCATAATTGGGCCACACATAGTTTGGAGGATTTTTTTTGTTCAAGAGTTGATGCAATAGGTGAACAAACCCCTCAGCAAACAACTGCAACACACTTCAAACACTCAAGCAATCTGATCTACAGCAGAAAATTAGATAGATTCAAACATCAACTCATGCAAACAAATTCATTGAAATTCTTATTTAAAACTGAATTGGTTTTACAAAACAGCGAGCCAAGTCTATTGGCTTCTCAATACGAATCTGGTTTGGTCTGTTCTCAGACTTGCAACATGTTGTAATTGCAGCCAGAGATGGCTTCACCCCCAAAAATCCCTTCAAGTTCCCCAAAAGAAAAACTTCAAAACTTCTCCCAAAACCTGCCCCTTCTCTCTCCCCACACGCTCCCCCCCCAAAAAAACTCCTAAGAAACATGCTACGAATGCCAAAAAATAACCTTCATTTACTCCCCTGCTGCATTACCCCCACCACTCTCATTTCCCATGCTAAATATAGAGTCAAAACTAAAGGCAATTTGTAAAGCAGGAGTGAATGGTTTTTAAAAACCTCTGCAGGGCTCCCTCCACATGAATGCCCCTGCATTAGACACCCATGGTAGAAAGAAATGCTTCATGAATGAAACTCAAAAACATTTATAAGTTTTGTGCTTGTTTTGAATCTACTTCTCTGCTTATTCGTCTGAATATGCTTTATCAATTTTCTCTTCAATTTGATGTCTCTTTCATCCTTCATCTTTCCTCTCTTTTTCCCTCTTTTTACATAATCCAACTCCCACCAATATGCACAAGGAAACTCTAGAAAATCATTAGCTTCAATGTCATCCTCTTCAGTAAAATGATCAAATTTATGCATTACCTCTTTCCTTGAGACAATTGCAACAATTCGTCCATCATCTTTCTCTTCTGCAACATTGTGTTCCTCTTTGTTCATGCCTTTCAAAAGACACTATTTTGCTGCAAAATTTTCCTCTTCTGCATCCACGTCAATATTAGAAAAATAGCCAAGGGATTCTTCTTCCCATCCCGCAACAAACTATGAGTTTTAAAACCTTCAACTTCAACAGTCTCTTTTTCAAGTTGGAGATCATCCATCAATCCACCCTTCATCTGTCCATCTTCATCCTTATTTATAACTTCCATCTTTCAATGGATTATTTGCTGCAACATTCTCTCCTATACCAATATTATCATCCTTAAACAAATCAAATTCAACAATATTATTACAAAAACAGATTTTACATCTTTTCTTGTCTCCTAGAACTGTCATTCTTGCGGTGTGTCTGAAATTGACTTGTCTGGTTCAGATCTATTGTTCTCACCATGAGATCTACCTCTTCCTCTAGGGAATCTACCACCTCTGCCTCTTTGTCTTTGTTCGTATCTTCTGTTCAGCTTCTCCTCAGCTTTTAGGGCAAATTGATATGCCTCCTCTATGCTTTCCATCTTGACCAAACTGATCCTCATCTTGTATGGAACTTCTCAATCCATTCAGGTATCTTGCTACTCTTTCCACTTCATCTTCAACATGTCCAGATCTGATGTCCAATCTATAGAATTCCTCAGTATAGTCTTTTACTGATTTATCTTTCTGTTTCAAACTTTGCATTCTCCTAATCAGGTTAATTTGATAATCACAAGGTAGAAACTTGCCTTTCAATTTGTTTACCATCTTATCCCATACCTTGATTTTGTCTTTACCTTTCTTCTTTCGATCAAATTGCAGATGTTCCCACCATAAGGATGCATGACCTTTCAGCTTTGTACTTGCAATCTTCACCTTCTTATCCTTTGATACATTCTCATATTCAAAATACTTTTCCTTCTCAGTTATCCAGTCAATCAATTCATCAAAATCCAATTTTCCACTATACTCAGCAGGATTAAACTGAGCTGTGGATTTCAAACTTGTCAATGCTCGCAGGAATCTCTCTTCTTCCTAATTCATCACAGGTGCAGGTGTAGCTCCACCTTGAACCTCTTCCAATTCAACATCACTAACATCTTCCAGATGTCTTCCTCTGCGCTGGGTTGTCTCAACAGCTTCCAATCTAGCAGCCATCTGTCTAAGCATATCAACTAGACCTAGATCTGCATTTCCTCTCCCACGAACCATCTTGAATCGCTCTGCAATTGTAGGTCAGATCATAATCTGCTACCCCACAACAATACCAACTAGGGTTTAGGGTTTACAAGAAGGAACTTAGATCTCACCAATGCTCTAATACCACCTAGCGCAAGGCAGGGTTGATGATGGGGCCAAAGGCACTCCCAACTACCAAACCAGCTTGCAGACACAATGTGGAAGCCACAACAACACAGTGAGAGAAGAAACAATAGAAATCCTTTTCATAAATTGATCAAACTCATTACATGTCGGGCTGTAAGGCCTTCCCGGTTTCGGCCATATACATTTAGTGAATTACAAATTGATCTTCATACATGCGAGGTCACAGACTTGCTTTATAGATAATTCAATGCTTATCTATTATCTTCCGTAAACTGATATAAAATCCCGTTCTAAAACTGCTGCCCAAAACTAAGAACATAGAAACAAATATATACAAGAGTCCACCAAAGAGGTCGGCGCTCAAATCCATAAGAGAGACCCAGATTTAGGTCCACACAGATCCCAATGAGAGACCCCAAATCAATTAAGCCACGGAAATTAAATGCAGAAGTCGACCACCAGATCCAACTCCAAAATAAACATCTCGGGCAAAGGTTGACCGAGCAACAGAGTGACTCGGGCAAAGAACACCCTGAGCAACAGAACAAGAAACCCGAGCGACAGAAGAAAAGAACTTGGTAACAAGCATGCCCGAGCGACAGAACTCGAGCAACAGAAACAAGCATGCCCGAGCGACAGAACCTGATCAACAGAGAAGGAACAAGCATGCCCGAGTGACAGAACTCGAGCAACAGAGAAATCTCCGAGCAGCCTCCAAACAAACTAAGGAACAAAACAAACATATTTTTTTTTGGTTGAGCAGGATTGCCAATGACCCAAGATGCTCTTGCATCATATATATAGTAAGTGTACTAAACTGACCCACATCCTAATTGACAAAGAGCATCTTGGGTCAACTGGGACCCTCTAACCAGAAGTGTTCAGAATTGACAAAGAGCAATTCTGAACACTTCTGGCCTCCGGAAGGGAAAGAGCCTCCTGTTCTGCCAACTGGGACCCTCTAACCATCAGTCTTAGCCTACGAGGGCCAATGATAGGCTAATCCAAACAAACTCTGATGCCCAGGAAAAATGGGGATATTACAAGGAGGAGAAAATATTGATTGCACTTAACTAAGAATTAGAAGATCTGGAATTTGTTTGATTTACTTCCAAATTTCCCAATATAAGAAAATGCATTGTGATCAGCTATGCTCAAATCGAAGACAACAAAGAGAGCATGAACTAAATCAGTTTTGAACTGAAGATGAATGCATATTGAATGCTCTTTGCATTTAATAATCGAGAATGATAATCAGAATGAATACAAAGAAAGGGGTCCAACTTTCTACACATGAAGAGGCTTAAATAGTTACAAAAAACCTTTCGCTAGTTACAAGATTACCACTACAGACAGTTTTTTGACTAACAACATTGCTCAAATAGATTACATTACTAACTATCTCTGATTGACTGATTTGACTTAGCAGTTAGGATGTGTCTCATCTTTGGTGGCTTCAAAATCAAGCTGGGCCCACTGGAATCACTTGCCTCAACAGTGATTGGCTGCTTCAATGCAATCTACTTCTTTATTTTTTACTGATTTAAATTCTCCAACTCTATATGAAATTTTATCTTTATTAAGTCCAGACGTTGAGATAACTCCATGATATCTTGAATGTTTTATTATTAAAATTGAAGCCTTTGTGTGTTCTTCTTTGACATATTCATGGGTTTCTGCCTTGAGTTGTTTCCCTAGCCTCTGCTCACCATCATCTATAAAAATGGGAGCCCTAAATCTCATCCAGTAATTCTTTAATGTTACTGAAAGTATCAATAATCACTCTTAGTTTCTGCAATCTTGGTTGTTGCTTTCTCCAATAGATGCATCATGAATCTCAAAACCAAATTCCATTTTCTACTCTTACTAATCACTTTCTTGTTGAAAGAGTTTTGCA
This sequence comes from Thuja plicata, assembly GCA_018584345.1. Taxonomy (NCBI): domain Eukaryota; kingdom Viridiplantae; phylum Streptophyta; class Pinopsida; order Cupressales; family Cupressaceae; genus Thuja; species Thuja plicata. The sequence goes on from MU223905.1 coordinate 26,652, forward strand.
GGCACTATTTCCTTGGAAACTGTCTTAGATATTTATGAGGCATCAGTTTTTAAATTTTTAATTCTTTCCAAAATTTTCATTAATTGCTCCATAGCTTTTCTGACTAAGTTCTGAAATCATCCAATCTGATGTATAGTTTGATTGACTCATCAACCTCATTTCATCCCAATTCAAACTTTTAGCAAACCCTCTTATGATTCTTCCAAATAAGCTGATCTCAACTTGGGATGAAATGTTACATGTCAATGCTCATCGTAGGAAGATCTAGGACAGCACATGCTTCCTTTGCTTGCTGTAGACCACACCAGATTTCTAATTTTTGAATAACAAATATCAAGCTCTGTGTGCAAGTGTTCCACAGATATGGACATGTAACATATTTCCTTTCTAAATGAAAAGAAACCCATCAACTTACAACTTTTCTTTATTCCTCTCTTAGGTTTTTTAAGACTAATATCAAGTTAATGATTGTAGACATATAGTTTATTCTTAATAAGAGCTGGAACATTTTTGCAGGTGGGTGATTTTGCAGATGACAATCGTGCAGGCATTGACCGTTCTTTGCATCGTATCAGTGCTATTAGAAACCGCAAGGGTCGCATAATTGGCCTAACATGTCGTGTTGGCCGGTCAATGTTTGGGAGTGCAGAGATGGTGCGAGACCTAGTCAAGGATGGAGGGTCTATTTTGATTATTGGACCTCCAGGTGTTGGGAAGACAACTGTCATCAGGTTGATATCCTTGCCAACTTGTTTTGTTCCATTAGAAACTCGTATAAAGTTGCAGTATTTTGTTATAAACTTAGATACCTTGAATCTTACCTTTCACTGTGTACATGTTTTTCTTTCAGTAATACTCGTGTTCATGTTACATTGTTCCTAATTCTTGTCTGATAAATCATAAAGCTCATACCTATTTAGTTTAATTCATGTGCTATGAATAATGTTCATTTAATTTATTTTAATTTTAGCAGGTTGTGGATCTTTTAAGAACACATCCTACTTACGTAAAGGTTTTTGTGTCATCTGCATTTGAGATTTTGAAATTAAGATGCATATAAAGTAAATAAATATTATTAAGTTTTTATGTTACGAAGTTGATATGAATGTTGTTTTTCATAAGCATTGTTGTAGGATTTAGACCCTGAAGCACTAAGAATTAGATAATTTCAACAGCTTAATCATAAACTATATTGCATCACCTTCTAAAAAACATAATATTGGAATTTTTTTCTACCTATCCAAAATATGTTGTAATGTATCTTCTTTCAAGGTAAAAATTTGTCCGTTCTCTAATAACAAGTCATAGTACAGAGCATTGGTCACGGTCATTTATATTGTTTTGGACCATAGACAGAACATGTAGAACACTTTAATTACACTCTATAAAGGGCTAACAAGATTGAAATATATGTAAAATTCTATTAGTGAAGCTCTAAATTTTCATTATTATATGAAAGTATTCTGCATTTGTCTTAATGGTTTTGGATGATTTATCTATTAAAATTATTTCAGATTTTGAGGTCTCATTATAGATAAACAAGTGGGTATCAAAACCATACGAACCCCACGTGTTAACCAAATTCTAAACCTATTCTAACAGGGATTATAGGGTTTGCATAGTAAAGAATGAAATTTTATATAAATTTTCAATTATTCTCTTTGGAATTGGTGAATTCTTTTGATATGTTCAATTGGTTTTTCAAATTCCTTGTTCTCTTTTTTTATAATGTTTACGTTTGTAGAAAGCCACCCTTGGATTATCACCTTTTTGTGGGCTTGAGGGCTTATCTAGTTAAGTAGTTTTCTTATGAATGGACCTGGTGAAAATATTGGATCTCTATAATTCTGGTATTCCCTGTGATGGCTTTAATGAGATTTATTTTTCCATGTACTGAAAAATTTAGAAGACTCTATTCTGTTTCCTCAGGGAGATTGCCCGAATGTCAGCGGATGACTACAAGAAGCGTGTGATGATTATTGATACATCAAATGAAATAGCCGGTGATGGGGACATACCCCATTCAGGCATTGGTCGTGCACGGAGAATGCAAGTACCAAATGTTGATATGCAGCATAAAGTATGCTTTAAATGTCCTGGCATTTTAATTTTGTTCATTTGCAGTTTCAATTTGGTTATATTTGAGATGAACTATCTGGGTGTTCAATTTCAAATATATTTTTCTTGTTATATTTAATGGATTTCCCGACAATATTTGATTGCTTTGCAGGTCATGATTGAAGCAGTTGAGAATCATATGCCCCAAACCATTATAATTGATGAAATTGGAACTGAGCTTGAAGCATTGGCAGCTAGTACAATTGCTCAGCGTGGGGTACAGTTGGTTGGAACTGCCCATGGAATGACTATTGAAAATCTAACAAAGAATCCTTCCCTACAGATGCTCCTAGGGGGTATACAGGTACACATTCTTTCTTGTTTGGAAACTTGACCTAAATGTAGCTCATATAAGTTACATCGCTTTGTTCTTTGTTATGTTTCTATTTGAAATTTCTAGGGTTATGAAGGGATTGTCCATTCTAATATGTTAAGAGTCAGTTTTGTATTATATCATGCCGAATGAATTAACATGATAAATTCTGTCTCTTCAAGCTTTGGATGACTTCTTGCAACATAAGCGATCAACAAGATCTTGAACAAAAAATTTCAATGCTGAAATTGCCATTTTAAGTTTTAAGAATATTGCTGTCAAAGTTTATTTGGCAATAGAATGATTTATGCATGCTGATTAGGAGAGCAGTTTGGGAATTCCTCTCATTGTTTAGTCATGTTAGAGGGAGTATATCTCTTTTTGTCCAAACTTTAGTTCAAAATTGAAAATAACAAAAATGGCCTTGATCTAGACAAAAAGAGGTCAGATGATTATGTTTTGCTAAGTATTTGTCTGGGTAAAATGCGTAGTTTCCATAATATAGGACGACTTTTTATTTTTAAAGAAGAAATGATACAATGGTACAGGGAAATCCGAAGTGCAAAATTCTAAAAAAACAAATACAGATTAAAATTCAAATGTTAAAATGTTTTATACACAATCAAAGAGGATGAACGAATATTTTTTGAAAAGTATGTCTCAATGCAAAAGGTAGTTTTATAGTATGTAATAACTTTTATGAAAAAGGATGCAGGGAAATGCCAACACTAAAATATTGTATATATACAATTATATCAGGAAATTTTTAACAAGATTTATAGATGAAAATTTAAACATTTGAAATGTTCTATACACATTCAAAGATACATTCTGATGTTGAAATACACTGCACGAAAGGCCAGGAGATATCATTAAACACACTGATTAAAGAGTTACCAGATAAGATAAAATCAATTACTGTAGCATCCATAAGGTTCCTCGAGAAAAAGCTCTATTCCATTGTTAGGGACTATTGTAATAACCACCCCTGATTTTTTTGAAATATATGATGCAAAATACAAACTAATGAACAGTAACTTGCTGATTGTTAGCTTCAGATTACATGCATGATAATAAATCCATATTTGCAAATTTTCGCAATAACAAACTAGATGGATTGGGGGTTTGTCACCATCACCACTCAGTGAGTACATTAGCATAAATAAGAAGAGGAAATAGCAACCAACTAGATGAAGTTGGGTTTCGTCACCATCACCACTTAATCAGTAGTCTCAGTACATTAGCATAGAAAATATCATAGCATTACAAGAGAAATTCTTTCTTCACATCAAGCATATGATAACACAATAACAATATCAAAGGGATTTGATAAACAAATTGCAATCAGATTCGAGAAATTAATACCTGACCTGTTCATAGACCAAATTATGCATTTTCAGTCCTTGAAATGAGTGGCTAACTCATTCCAATTCCACAAGGAAGAATTAGTACAAGTTCCAATCAATTCCAAATTGTTCTTTCGCATAAACCAACCATTTTCCAATGCAAGGACACCTCAAGAAATATAAACCCAAGACAGGAGGAAATGTACGACCTCCTTGTAGGGGTGATTTTGTCTTAAAAATCAGCTTTCTGACAAACACCACAAACAAAGAGTCAAAAGAGGTCGCCTAGCTATGGTAATTCCAAAGGAAAATACCCAAAATGATATCTTTGTCAACCACTAAGTGATGAGCATAATATTGTTCTGAAATAAAACACACCAACACTTAGAAAAAGCTCCAAAACTCTACCAATCTTGGACAACACTTGAAAAGGACACACCACACACCAAAGCCACAATGCCCACATCAAGAAATTGTAAATAACATCATCTTTCTCAAACCCAAAGTCACCCACAAAGCTAAAATCACTGTAAATCTTGAACCACGAACACCAACCAGCTAGGGTGGGTCTCTCACCACTGAAATCAACAAGACAAGAAGAAGGCTTTCGTCCTCAACTAGAAAAAGAACTCCTTGAGCTTATTTCAACAATATAATATTATCTTCACAATATTCAACATAAGAAGAATGAGAGCCAAAACTCTATTTTATAGAGTTTCAATGACTAGTTAGGGCAACACCAAATTAGGGCTATTAGCAATTTTAGGTACAATAATAGAAGCAGAATAATACACAAGATAAAGTCGTGCTTCATATTTTATTCAATATAGGCTACATATTTATAGGATTTTGTAGATCCTACATTATAAGAAACCAATTATCTAAAATTTAAATATAATGAGTTGTTTGAACAACTTATTATTTAATAACAAACTAATTATCTTGACGCCTAGAATAGCTACATGAGTTATTTCCATAACTCACTTTAGTTTTATCATAACACATACTTATTTTATGCATCCTATGTGAACACTAATAATATATCTCCCAACACCCCCCTTAGTGTGAATATGGAGAGAAAGATCATCACACAACTTGGAAACGGAATTGTATGCCTATGCATACTTTTAGGTCTGCATATTGCCATCTGGATCTTGCTGCACATGATCACCTACATACGAGAACTAATCCCACTTTCACTTCTAGTGAACTTATCACCAACCGACCATACTTCCAAGAAGTCTGTCATGAGCCCTAACTAATGCATGTACAATACAAATATATTCCTAAATACATATATTCTTTTTTAATAATAATTACATAAATTCCTTATTTTGATTTATCAATAATTAATTCTATATTTCGATAATAATATTAATCAAATTAAAATTAATCATTAATATTGATCTATACTATAACCTTTAGAGTTAATCAATAAAATATTAGTCATTATTATCAATATAATAATCTTAATCAAAATTGAGGGATCAATAAAATAATAGACAGAAGTGATCGAATTCAAGGATTGATGGATCACAATGTTCAAATCATATCTGAAATCTGGTGCCACTATTGATAATGGTAGTCACTATCTGAGAAGAATGTGGAAACACTCTTATACAAGGATTTCCATAACAGTGGCTGAGATTTGAATAGTACTCAGATTTGGTATAGTAAAACAGTGATCGTAAAGCACTATGGAGATTAATAAATATGATGCCACATGTCCAGGAGCAGTGATGAGATTATAATCGAACACTTAGGAGAGAGATATCGATGGAATAGAAGGGAGGGAAAATATAGATTGGACATTAAAAATAATTTAAAAATTATAAATTACAATATAGAGAGAGAGGTTACCGATCAGAATATGGGAATCACCATTGGACCAAACGCAGAAATTATTTCAGACTGAGTATTTCTGTCCCTAGATAATTAATGGTAAGTTCCAGCAAGCGAGCATGGGAACTATAGTTGTAAACATATAGAAATGTAAATAGTTATAATGTAATTTTCAATTACATATATATGAGTAAATATATAAAATATAAATGTATATATAAATAATTATGTTGATGTTCAGTAATAACTATGAATTAGGAAGAAATAAAGACAGATAGAAGAGCAGTTGGGATAAATAGGAAAGTAATCGGCTAATAATATTAAGGATGCAATTATAATTGATTCACAAAATGAATATTATCAATATTCATACCTCTGAGTATGAATTTTATATTCATAATTGTGAAGGATGAATATTGTTAATATTCATAATATGAATTTATGTCATCAATCATATTTATAATTCTGCAATCGGAATTGTATACATTTACAAATATGGATATAATTATTACACATAACTGTGAGAATGAAATTTATATGTCCACTATCATTCATAAATTTGGAATATGAATTTATATTTGTATGCAAATTGGAAATATGAATCTTATATTTATTTCCAAGCTATGATGGAAGTAAGGGAGCTTGATATAAATCTCCAAAGGAAGGGAAATGCAAGGGTTGATATAATCCTTATTGCCAAAGAGAGGTTGATATTCCGGAGGTTGATATAATCTCCCATAAGCCTGTATATACTGATTACCAACATATGCATATGTGATTAAGCCTTGGATAGGGGATGTCTCTTCCAATAAGAGGAATGGACCTAATAATGGTTAGCCTACATGACCTAAGGGATGCGCTCCAGTGGACGACGGCAAGAATAACCAAAGGGCCGCTTTAGAATGACATCATTCAAAGCTAGAGGGTTCTTATCAAAGGTTATGAGCCCAACCTGGTCGACTTCACTTGGGAGTCCTAAGGGATGCGCTCCAGAGGACGACGTCAAGAATGACCAAAGGGCCGCTTTAGAATGAGATCATTCAAAGTTAGAGGGTCCTTACCAAAGGTTATGAGCCCGACCTAGCAGACTTCTCTTAGGAAGGGTTAATAAGGGGTAGATAAACAAATAGATTCTTATATCATGTTTATATGTTTGCAATTTTGTTTATTTTTAACATCTCTTTTGCAGGTACATGCAATTAAGACCTTACCTTGGAAGCAAGGGACATTACAAAGTTCGACAGTCAGAGGATCTCTGTAGTTAGCTGCTCTCCTATACAACTATTTACAATATCGATGATGTCCACATTCTCCACCTTAGTACTTCCAACTAGAGTAAGCCAACTCTTGCGGCTCATTATCTTGATTCAAACGAAAGTCTCTCTCAGGTTCCATGATTTTTAACAAGATTACCACAAACCTTGACGTGACCAAGAACCCATCAATTGTCCGCCTCGTGTGGTTTTTTGGATCCTCCCACAAACCCTTTCAAGGTCCATGAACAAACTTACTCTAGTGCTTTTGTTCATTACAATATTTTACACTAGCGAAGTTATATAGAAATCAACATACATATCACAAAATGGGAAGGGAACATTGTGCATTATCCCCCCCCCAACCCACATTATGAAATTTCCACTTATTCACACAATCTGTAGCACTGACAAACAAATCATATCATGCTGCATACTAGAAAATAAAATGTCACCAAAGCTGATGAGCGGCCCAGTTGTTGGTTACTGACGAGAGGGCGATAATTGTCCTCCAACCGCCATTAGGTTTGCTACTTAATTAGCGAATTTGACTTTTAGGCTCAATTTTATAATGACCTTCCAATATGGACGTTGCATACAAGCGATAGTGCATCCAATTACAATAGAAGCAATCTTTATATTTTGACAAACATGCTTTTTACAACATGACAATATTTGATTGAAACAAAGACTAAAAACACTATCTTCATGTGCACTAAATAATGTCTTCATTTGATCCTACCTACCATAGAGGAACAACTTGATATATAAAAGGTAGAGTTATGATAAAGAAAACCTCACAATATGAGAACATCCAGACTTTAATCAAATTTCTCACCAGGAAGGGGACAACAACAATATAGGTCTTCACTGCTATTGCATTTATGCACTCCATTCACGACACTCTTACTACACGACAATTTTGGGCATGATGACTGAATGGTTCTGCTTGCAGCCATATGAGGAGGTGAGGATTTTACGCTAGGAAGAGAAAACACTACGCATTTGGAAAAACTGATTGCTGAAGTTTGTCCATAGAAAGACCTTGCCCAACGTACCAAACTCGCTTGTGAAATAGAGCCAACAATAGCGCCTAAGGCAGTGAATATTTCTATAGTCAAAAGAAGCGTTGGAAAACTATTCGCAATAGGAATGAACACTAGTGTTTGTAGCTCCACAAATTCAAAGCATGAAAATTAATGGCTTCAAAATAAATAACGGTTCTATAAAGCCATGTTTCTCTTCTCTAAAAAATTGCGATTACTTTCAAGACCAAATTTCGCTTCGGTGTAAATTGGTGGATGAAGATGTAGCCACGATTTTTAGGCATGTGAAATCAAACTTGTTCAACTCACGATCTCGTGGGAAAAGCTCAAACAAGGTTCACAGGCATAGTACTACACCTTTTGCAAACCGGGTTCACCCAATCAATCACCAATATAGGCGTATACAAAGCATTGAAATATTGAAGCATTGATCTTGTGACTGCGATGCAGCTGATTCACTATGCCAGATCAAGCATAGTGGCGGCCTTCAACAAGATTGTATTCCTTTGTGTAGTGTATGATCGATGGATTCAATAGCTTACATCTAGTTCACATAAATGTCTCCTTCACTGTGGATTTCAGCTACGTTTCTGCCTAATAATCAGGCGATTATCTACTCAATATTTTCTCAACTTGGCCCTGAAAAGAAACCTCATAACTCTTTCTAGCATTCTAGGTCAAAGGCTTTAATAATAGCAATTTCAAATACAAAAGGAAAAATGGATCCCACAATATTCTACAGTGAGATATCGGCCGAGATAAACAAGAATGCTCCTTAGCTAGTAAATCATGGCTTGGGCATTGAAGGTAGAAATTTATTGAAAAAGCTAAGGCCACCTTCTGCTGTGAACACGTGAAATGGAGATTCAAGACCAACTCTTTCAATAGAATATCAAGCCAAAACTCTTGATTTGATTATCCCTAAGTGGAGTGTCTTTGAAGAGCCTCACAAGAACATAAACCTTCAAGCACACCGTATTTGGTTGAGTTCCAATAAACTCATAAAAAACAGAACTTGAACCTAGGTGGAATCAATTCTCTATCTTTTTGCCATCTAACATGCTATTTCCTTATCATTCCAATGCCCAATTCCTAAAATGGCTCCAAAGAATCTGCACTTTATCTTAGAAATTTAGATATAATTCCCATATCCCTCTCTAATACCATATTAGCAATTTTAGGTACAAAAATAGAAGCATAATTATACACAAGATAAAGTCGTGCTTCATATTCTTCAATATAGGCTACATATTTATAGGATTTTGTAGATCCTACATTATAGGAAACCAATTATCTAAATATAATGAGTTGTTTGAACAATCGATTATATAATAACAAACTAATTATCTTGACGCCTAGAATAGCTACATGAGTTGTTTCCATAACTCACTTTAGTTTTATCATAACACATGCTTATTTTATGTATCCTATATGAACACTAATAATATATTTTTGTAATGTCCCCTTTTTAGCTCACCATGGTTGGTCGTTTGGATTAGCCTATCAGTGACCCTCGTAGGCTAAGTCAGATGTTTAGGGGGTCTCAGTTGGCAGAGCCAGAGGCTATTTTCCACTCCAGAGGTCAGGGATGTTTAGGATTGCTCTTCGTTTGAGTCAGATTGGCACACTTACTATTTATAGTAAGTAACTATTTCGGGGAAATCGGGGTTATTGTATTTAGCAGGGGCACTTGAACAGTTTGGTAGTAGTATCATGCTGTGGGGACATCGATAGAGCTTTCAATTTGAGACTTACTATTTATAGTAAGTCAAATTATGCTCAGAGATATTTTTGGTAGGGGCACCCGACATCAGGCTTAGGCAAAGAGCACCTGGATTTTAATGAATCATTTGAAGGAATCAATAAGCTATTTATTTGGTTTATAATCATTAATTAAGTTTCACTTAATTAATGATTAAATTAAAAGCTTATGTTATAAAGTTTGAATAAGAGCCATTTAATATTATTAAATGAAGTTGACTTTCGACACTTTAGTGTTGGAGGGAAATATAATAAATTATTATATTCCATACTTTGCAACAAAAGCACATACGTTCTTTAAGTTATGTGAGGTGTGAGCTTGAAGCTTCAATCTCGATATGCATTTGGGAGATTATAAAACCATGGAGGTAGAAATTGAATTCATACTTATGCATTTGAGAATTTGTGAATTTGGGTGATGAGTTTGTGCCAAGGGTTTCAGAAATCGAGAGCTTGGAGAATTGAGAATTTTGTCAGTTATTGCACTTTGAATTGGTTGGAAGATACCAGTGAATTATGCCAGCTATTGCTTCAACCAGAGACCATGAAGGAGTTTAATGGTGATCGCATGAGAGTGGGGTTTCATCGTTTTATGTCAGGATAATGTTGTAAGGTGAGAGGATTGTTTTTTTTATTTGTAGATAGCAACATTATTAAGGGCTGCGATTGGATATACTGGTTGCCGCGGCTCCATTTGAGGGACATCATACTTTGACTAGAGGTAGCGATAATAATTGAGGGTCTGCGCTAAAAAGGGGAAGGCATGTTTTTGGTCTAAGAGTGCCATCATCACACGTTTCAGCATTGTCATCAAGAAATCTCCATTTCTTGAAAAATGTGAATTGTATTGGGGAATTCTATCGGTCATATATATTCAGATTTCCAGGTTCCATGACTTGGACCCGCCCATGACTCGGTCAATAATACAACTTAAAGATTTTCAGATCTATTGTAAGTCCATAATACCTCTCTGATCAATATTCTCTTCAATTCCTTTGCTCCCCTCTTTACTTATTTCTACTTGGTGAATGTTGTTGCTTCTCTGTTGCTCGGTGTCTGCAGAATTCTTGGCTCTGTCCTTCAGCCTGTGTTTACTATCACTCGGTGTACACTGGCTTTCCATGTTTACCGATAACATAAACTTTGTCTCTTTGGTTTCTTGAAGTCTATGACAATATGTATATGACCAATCAGATTATATCAAGTTGACATCAATGACAATACAATACATTAACTGATTTATGTCTTGCATTTACTTTTTGCAGCTCAGTGATCATCAACTTATCATCTTCAAACATTCAATTAGTTATATTTCATCACCAAGATCATCCACAAATTTGACACAGATTTATCTCGTGGAAACCCAAATAGGGCAAAAACCATGGTGGGGATTAGTACCCACTAAAATAATATACTCTTCAAAAGTACGCCCTGTGTGGAGCTTAACCCTGTTAGGAGTTTACAACAATGCTTTTAGGTGCTATCTGGTTAAGGGATTTACCTTAGGCTTGTTAGAACCTTTACCTTGTTAAGAGTAGCCTTGTTAGAGGACTTAAAATCACAAGCTAACGTGTCACCTTGTTAGAGGATTTACATTAAAGATTTGTTAGGATCTACCTTGTTAGGGGATTTCAACTGTTGTAACTATTAGGGAACAACAACAATGATCTGCAAAATAGCACTACCTCTACTTGATCAGATCCACTGAAGCACACAATCTCTTCTGAGCATACTTAACTCTTCCCTGGCTTGATCGCAACATGCACCTTACACCGCACTTGCACAATACACACGATCAACACACTTTGCATTGAACTTCAACCATTATATAACGAACTATTAAGTCCACCGCCTTGATCAAACCCTAAAATGAAATCACAAAGCATCCCGCTCAAATCCAACGAGCCAAACACCAAAATTAAATACATAAAATATATTTCCAAGACCGCGTCGGCCTATACAACGATTTACATATGAAATTGAGCCAAAAAGTCAAACACGTTTTGACTATAATTAAACTTCCTCAAGAATCTTCTCCACACGATAATATCGATCAATGTGATGCTAGATCATCACCTCCAATCACGAATACACTTCATCAGATCATAAATCATTCATCGTTAATCACCACCGCATCGATGCCGATCACCTATACAAGATCTGCCATCGGTAGCTCAAGAACATAAACACTTAACTTGTTGAATAACACTCTTTCTGTTCACCGATCACTTAACCTTCTCACTGATCACTCAAAGTAGTTGCAATTGCAACTGTAGCATCTAAACACTATTGATCACCATATCCTATTGTTAAGTTTTAGGATAGCTGCAAATGTAATAGCACTCTATTTTGTATGTGTTTTTCAAATGCAACAATCTCTCTTTCATTTATATTAGGAATGAGGCTAGGAGAGACATGTCCCTTCATGGGA
>MU223905.1:41615-56804 GCA_018584345.1 Thuja plicata
AATTTAATATTGAATATTAAATTTCATATGATTAATAATAATATAAAATATATAATATATTATTATTAATCAACATGTATTATATATATTCTAATGATCATACGACTGAAGCTACAAACATTAACACCTATGACCGCGTCACAAGATACATTATAAATTTGACAAGACATTCAAATCATTTGTCACATGTCATCAATTGTTCTAGCAGTTGTACTGTTATACTCCATTCGATTACAACTCTCACATAAACTTACTTCAGTAGTAGCGGTCATGCATTTGACATCCAGAGACATAACTAGATCTCCCCTAAAGATAGCAACCACGGAAACTCATAATTCATCACAAATATGCTTGACAAATATACTAGGAACACAAAGTCAATAGTTGACATCAATAACAATATAATATCTGATGATCATGTAATCAAATCACTATGTCATCACCAAAACTTACTTACCATCACTGCATCAGATATGCCAACAATCTCTCCCTTTGGCATTGATGGCAACACTCTATGCTTCACCAAATATGCTTCATCGACAACACTCTCTTCATCAATAGAATACATCAACATCCGCAACATGAAACATGAAGAAAAATGGTCCCACTTTTGTCTTTCACCTGTTCTGCATTTACTCTCCTTTACACTAGACTTCACTCATACATCTTCACATCTTTTATTCTGAACATACATCTTCTCCTCCTTTACATACATCTTCTCCCCCTTTGACAACAATGCCAAAAGTGCCAAGTACATCTGATATCACCTCTGCAGTACTTGACTAACCAAAGAACATCACTTCACAGACTGCTCCCCCTAAGGAGGTGCCTCACAACATCAGCCCACACATAAGAATATTCAATGAATACACTTGGACTGATGTGACTGCATCTTCTCTTAATTTAGAGCAGATAGGGGAATGACCCCTAACCTACCTCTTAGGTACTCAAAAGTATCCTTAGGCAATGGCTTAGTAAAGATATCAGCAACTTGCTCCTTAGTTGGCACATACTCCAACCTTACTTCCTTTTCTTGTACATGTTCTCTAAGAAAATGAAATTTGATAGCTATGTGCTTAGTCTTAGAGTGGATCACCGGGTTATTAAAAATGTTAATAGCATTTGTATTGTCACAATAGATAACCACCGGTTCAGTTACCTTCTCCTGTATTCCTTCCAAAATCTGCTTAACCCACACTATCTGAGTACAATTAATTGCAGCAGCAACATACTTAGCTTCAGTTGTTGAGTGTGATATACAATTCTGCTTCTTACTTGTCCAGGATACAAGTCTCTCCAAGAAAGAATGCACCACGACTTTTGCTCTTTCGATCATCAACATTACCTCCCCAATCAACATCAGTAAACACATTCAAAGAAAAATCACCTTTATGTCCATACCAGAGGCCATAATCTTCAGTCCCCTTAAGATATCTGAGGATTCTCCTCACTGCAACCATATGAGATTCCTTAGGATTAGAAGAAAATCTAGCTACTAATCCAACTGCCTGTGCTATATCCGGTCTACTGTGTACAACATATTGTAGCTTACCAATCATGGACCTGTAAAGTGTCTCATCCACTTCTTTAGAGTCATCTTCCTTTGACAATTTGCAACTAGTTACCATAGGGGTACCAACAGGTTTTGAGTCCTCTAGTCCAAAAGTTTTTAGTTTATCTCTTAAATACTTGGACTGACTTATGTAGATACCATCTTTCATCTATTGAACTTGCAATCCAATGAAGTATTTGATCTCACCAATCATAGACATCTCGAATTCTTTCCTCATCTCATTTGCAAATGATCTGCTCAACTCTTCATTGCTACCAAAAATGATATCATCTACAAATATCTCTGCAATGAGAAATCTGTCATCTTTCTCTGTCTTCAAATACATATTGCTATTGTCACTTGTTCTGACAAAACCAATTTGAATTAGATATGAGTGCAACCTCTCATACCATACTCTAGGTGCTTGTTTTAATCCATACAAAGCTTTCTGTAATCTACACACCATATTCTTACCTTCTGAATTGGCAAATCCTTCAGGTTGTTCAATGTTTACCTCTTCTTCCAAAATACCATTAAGAAAAGTTGACTTAACATCCATTTGATATACCTTGAATCCTTTGTAAACAGCATAAGCAGGCAATATTCTTACACCTTCAAGTCTGACCACAGGTGCAAATGTTTCACCATAGTCCAGGCCTTCCTCTTGTGCATATCCTTTGCACACCAACCTTGCCTTATTTCTTACCACTTCACTAGTCTCATCCATCTTGTTCCTGAAAATCTATTTTGTACCAATCACATTCTTGTCCACCGATCTGGGCACTAATGTCCAGGTTTTGTTCCTCTCAATCTGTTCCAATTCTTCTTCCATAGCTTTCACCCAATCTTCTTCTTTCAATGTTTTTTTCACTGTTTTGGGCTCAAATTTAGATAACAAACATGTACCTTCTCTTACCTTTCTTCTAGTTAACACAATTGCATTTCTGTCTCCAATAATTTGATCAGGTGAGTGATTCAACTTTACATAATTAGGCAATACCGGTTCAGTTCTAGGATTTCCTTCAACTGTTTGTATCTATTCCAGCTCATTGACTTGTCTTTCCATCGGTTCTTTTGTAGTGTCTTGATCCACCGATTGTACATACACAAACCCATGATAGTCTTCAGGTTCCTTCTTGCTAGATTCATCATTCTTTTCAGAAAATTCATCTATTCTTACACTAGCACTTTCCACTATCTTATTTGTTCTTTTGTTCAAACACTTGTAAGCTTTACTCTTAGAAGAATATCCTAAGAATGTCCCTTCATCACTTCTTGGATCAAACTTTCCAGAATTTTCATCTCTTTTAATGTAGCATCTACTTCCAAAGATTTTGAAATAATTAACACATGGTTTTCTGTGATATCTTCCAACTATTAACGTTAATATTCCATTTCTCAATGGCAGTTTTATCTTTAAGCATCCATTGATTGATCTGCCTTAGCATAGCGATTGCATTGCAACAATCCTCATCTTTAAGAAGTTCAATATTAAGCATGAACTTCTCAGAGTTACCTTGTAGTGCCTCTCTTGTTTGCTTCCTGCATGACATCCCGATGGATGGGGCTTCGGTATTATGTTGTGTTATTGCCTCTGTGCAAATGGATGAGATATCTTGCGATGCCTTGCTTTGGCTTAGGTTGTTTTCTTTGTTGTCTTTTGAGATTGGTTTAGCTTACCTCATGCCTTGATGGATATATGCTCATATTTTATGATCATGTTCGATCCGTGGTGTATTGGTTCCTTCTTGATGATATGGATTGTGCTATTGCTTTAGCAAGTTGCTTATGTTCTTATTCTTGGTTTTGATAACCATTGTGTTGTGGCTTGTTGCATACCTGATTTGGGATGCTAGACCTCCTAAGGCTATTTTGTGAGTATGTGGACTCATTGTGTTCTTGGTGATTTGGTCATGAGCTTGATTCCTTTATGTAATTTGGTGGTTGTTCTCATGTTATGATTTTATGCTAGCATTGTGAGATACATCTGGTTTAGTTCATTCTTGTGTTCATTTCCGAGATTACTACTAAGGTGATGATGGTATCTGGGTTATATGGCTTATGATGTGATTTGATGGTTTTACTGATGCATGTGCCAGTGACTACTGGATTATGATTGTGTCATGTTCAGATGTTAGATCGGGGATCATTATATATGTTATCATGATAGCTCAGATTTTCAGTGGTATTATGCTTTATCATGTTGTTGGATATGTATTTGGAGCTTTCACTGTTATATGCTTGTATTGCTGTAAAATGATTATTTAATGTTGTAAATGCAATGTTTAATTATGTTGTACACTGAGGATTAAATATGGAATGACTAGTGTCGTAACATTCTAATACATACAAATGATTATGCCACTAGAGCATCCTCTTCCATTAGACACACTTTGATTTTTATATGCATGTGCTTCGACTATATATATTGTGTGCATGTTTTAGTGAATAGGCACCAGACATCGTCTCCGCCTGAGCTGTAGGTTTGAGTGGTCTTTATCCCCGATGGTGGTTACAGGAGATAGTCACATTGGCCATTTTGCATATCTACATGCCTTGATGGATATATGCTTATATTTTCATGATCCATGGTGTATTGGCGTCTTCTTGATGATATGGATTGTGCTATTGCTTTAGCAAGTTGCTTATGTCCTTATTCCTAGTTGTGATAACCATTGTGTTGTGGCTTTCTGCATACCTGATTTGGGATGCTAGACCTCCTAAGGCTATTTCCTGAGTATGTGGACTCATTGTGTTCCTGGTGATTTGATCATGAGCTTGATTCCTTTATGTGCTTTGGTGGTTGTTTTCATGTTATGATTTTATGCTAGCATTGTGAGATACACTTGGTTCAGTTCATTCTTGTGCTCATTTTCAAGATTACTACGGAGGTTATGATGGTATCTTTGTTATATGGCTTATGATGTGATTTGATGGTTTCACTGATGCATGTGCTTGTGGCTACTGGATTATGATTGTGTGTCATGTTTAGATGTTATCTACATCGGCGATCATTATATATGTTATCATGGTGTTATCTCAGATTTTCAGTTGTATTATGCTTTATCATGATGATGGATATGTATTTGGAGCTTTCACTGTTATATGCTTGTATTGCTATAAAATGATTATTTAATATTGTAAATGCAATGTTTAATTATCTACATTGAGGATTAAATATGGAATGACCAATGTTGTAACATTCTAATACATACGAATGATTATGCCACTAGAGCATCCTCTTCCATTAGACACACTTTGGTTATTATATGCATGTGCTTCGGCAATATATACAGTGTGCATGTTTTAGTGAACAGGTACTAGACATCGTCTCTGCTTGAGTTGCAGGTTTGAGCGTGTATTTATATAGTCACATTGACCATTTTGCATACTGAGCCAATATCGTTCTTGGATGGAAGGATGTATTCGATTTGCATTTTTACCTTCCGGTTGCCATGTAGGCAAGAGCCTGGATTTTATGCATTATGTCTCGACCAGTGTCTTTTTGTGCATTTAGGCGATCTTTAGTGGTCTCAGTCAGTGTTACAGGACTCTGCGAGTCCCGAGCCGAGTCCGGGCTCCAAAGTTTTTTTGGCTCTGGACTCGAACTTGACCGAGTCTAGCAGAGTCTTGCTCAGACTCGCCGAGTTCCACTGCCTGGACTCTGCAGCGGGGCCGCGGCCAGCAAGGAAAAAACTCCTCTTCTTTCCATCTTCTCTTCTGATTTTCAATGGCATTTGTCTCAGATCTGCCTGTTGAAATTCTCAGTTTTACTTTTCACATCTTGGTTCTCATATAACATCAATCATTGAGTTCCTTGCTTGTTCAAGTTGTTCACTTTAAGCTTATCACCTTCAAATCAAGTTTTTTTTTCCTCACATATTTCAGACTTGCCTCAGATTAGATTGTAAGGCTTCAAAGTTTCATTTTTTCATGTTTTGATTTTATCTTGTCATCACATCTTGATTATCGTCTTATATTGTCTTCACTCCACTCATCAATCCTCTTCAAACTTTACATAATTCTCTTCCAAATGATGAGGAATGAGATTCTAAATCAAGTTGGCCATCGTCAAATCAGACTCTAGACTCCCTAGAGTAAAACTGAATCGTATTCTGACACTTGACTAAGTGTTGGACATTTTCCTCATGCCTTCATCCTTCTTCGTGACTTGAATCACAAGTAGACATGACATCATCAAGGTTACCCCAAGTTTCTGGGATGGGGATGGAAGGGGAGAAGGCTAGAGCGCGAGGAGACTTGGTGGAGGACCCTAAGGCTGAGCCTGAGAGTGAGGGATTTGACTCTAAGGATGATGAGGATTATGAGGATGAGGATGGTGAGGGTGCCACTGAGGTTGAGCCTCAAACACAGGGAGAGAAGATGGCTACACAATCTTCCATGACCTATCTTAGGCGTACTCGTACGAAGACAATGACATAGGCTACTATGAGCCTTAGTCTTCTAGGCTCTAGCTTCTATTTTGATATGTGTTTTGAATTTCTGATTCCAAGGATTTCATATTCCATGAATATTGTAGACATTTGACAGTGACACTATTTATATTTCTAATGTGTTATTTAATTTAACTTATTTCCTTTAGAAATTCGCATTTATGCTTATGTGATATATGTAAACTTGTGTATGTGTGCAAAATAGCTTCTATTTATCTCGAGTCCGAGGCAAGTTTGAGTCTTGTAACTATGGTCTCAGTTATATTATATTTTAATACATGATGGTTGATATTATTTAAATATTTAATTAATCACGACAAATTGTGCCTTGGGCATAGTCTTTTATCAGAGTTGATTAAATTTATTCTTTGGGTTTTGGGAATTTCTATTTAGAGTTAAGTAAGTTATTTTATTTGAATTATCTTAATTGATTTAATTATTTAGGGAAATGCCTTTTGAAAAAAAGTCTTTTTGTTTTTGAAAGTGAAGTATTTATTCACTTTTCACTTTGGAAGTTTTGTGAATTTGCTCCACCCTCTTGTGGAGAAATTCAATTTCTTTTTGTCAGGAGTGACTTGGGCGTCCAAATTTTGTGGGCAATGGCTTGTTGGAACCGTGACGGGATTGCTCTGGTTTGTCGAGATTTTCATCTGTGTGCGCCGAGCATTCATTTTTATTTTCTCATTTCGGGTTTTCGCTAGTTTATGAGGTAGGGCATCTTGTATTTAATCCATTTCTCAGTCTTTTCAGCTCGTTATTGTTTGTAATCTTATTGTGGGAGGTTTATAAACGTTTTCCCCACATTTATTATTGCTTTTAATGCCCGATGGGGCTTGTACGAGATTGAGATTTTTAAAATGTAAATTTATTGCTGTTAGGCTGTCCGTTTTCTTCCACGATGATGTAATTGAAATTTTTATCACATTTTTGGGTTAGTGGGACAATGAGAACCAATGGGTTTTAATTTTATCGCGTGATTTTGAGTTTATTTTTGGGCATTTTTGTGTGCCTCCCTCGTTTTGCGTGAACTTCCATTTGTGATTGTCTCTATGTTGACATGTTTCGTAGATGGGCCTTAGTTGTATCCCATGATTGTAGTTGGATTATGTAGTCAGAATTAATCTAGGACATTTCGATCACTTATTACTGCAATCCAAACCTTGGGCTTTCAATTAATTTTTTGGTTGGTGCGCCTAGCTAGTAATTACCAGAATTGGTTGCCCTTTGTGTTTATTTTGCCCTTTTTGAGCTTTATGCTTGAGTGTGGATTGTGGGGCACATCTCAGATCATCTAGGGATTTGTGCTCTTGGCAAGAGGCCAATAGAGCATACTTGTGCTTTGTCGTACCACTCTTGTTTTCTTGGCTTGTGTTTATGGCCATTGCTTCTGCATTGTTATCAATTCTCTGTACGATGAGTTGAAACCACATCTCCCAACATGGTTGAGCTATGCCTATAATGGTATCTGAGTGACCGTGTTCTTGGGTTGAGACCAATTGAGATCACTTAATCTTGTCTCCTCATGTTTTATGACTTTGAACCCCTTTTTCTTACTTTATGCTTCTCTTGTGTACTTCGCCTTCATGGGCATCTTTCCTCGTGTTCTAGCAAAATGTTTGATGGATTCCATTAGAATTTGTGCTCTTGGCAAAGTGGCCAATCAAGCAACTTGACATGTTCACGTGTGTGTGTTTACTCGGTTTATGCCTTGAGTGTTTTGGGAGTTGAGTTATCCTCCTATTATTTCTTTGATTGCTTGTTGGTACTTTTGTCATCTACGTCCTTGGTGTAGACCAAGTGGATTGTTCTTGTATCCATGTCTTTGTTGAAGACTGAGTAGACAGGTTAGTGTTCATCATGTCCTTGGTGTAGACAGAGCAGACAAACTCTCTTTTATTCATGTCCTCAGTGTAGATCGAGTGGACGAGCTTATTGTCATGGTCTCCTTTGCGATGTTGGGCCTTAGGATTAGGTGCATTGAGTAGGTATGGGGAGTAGCTCCTCACGTGTGCCTCAACCCAAAAGTGGCCTCATCAGACACATTCTGGAGTTCTTAAAAAGTGATAATATAATAAAATGAATTGGTTATAATCATTAAACAAGATAAATTGGAAACCCTGGATGTCAGTGATTGACCCGTGCGGGTAGTGGTAACCATTGAATCCCTGGATGTCATGAGTAACTCGTGCGGGTGGTAGATGGTACTTGAATTCTCGGATGTCAGACATGATCCGTGCGGGTATGGAGTCCCCAGATCCCCAGATGTCAGATATGACCTGTGCGGGTATGGATACTTCCTATGCTTAGTACTCTCATGTCTAGGTCCAGTAGCTGTAAGTAGTACCCTGGTGTACTGTGATTGTGTTGCATTATGGATATTTTTCCGCATGAGTGTTCTCCATGTGTTTTGATTACTTGCATTTGTATGCATTGATTGGCGTGAGTGTATACCTACATTCCCTTGTATGCTCGCTTCCTTGTTTGGGTCGTGCGACTACCTTTGCGAGCACAGTGGGGTGGGCCTGAGGGTTCCACATGGTCGGGTGGCGTGACCAACCACTATTGGGGACCGGTGTACAGGTGATAGACTTGATTGAGAGACTCAGCGTGATACGAATCACTCTTTCTTCCCTTGCTCTCTCTTTTACTGCTTATATTCTCATTTTATGCTTTGAGTTATTGTTCTTCATTTATATGATATTTATTGATGCAATCGAGTGTAATTGACCTCGATTTAGTGTATCTAGTACTCCCTGGTGTGGAGATAGCATTTATTAGGCTGTACGTTGGTGTTGGCACTTAGAATTATGTAATTTTGACCTTCAGGGGTAGAGCTGCGGATTCATCGTCTGCCCCTGCGCATATGCATCTGTTTTTGCGCATATGCTCAAATCTCTTGTGCTTTCATACTAGTAAACTACTCTATTTCTGTGCATTTGTAACAGAATGCCATTCCCAAGGGTCTATGTAGCCTGTAGGGATTGACCTTGGATTTGGTTTCCTTGTGTTCTCGGGAGTATTTTCATGTATTCACTTCTTGTTTTTCAAGTTGGTATGATCTAGTTTAACTTACTTTTCGTTTGGGCTTAAAATGAACTTAGTACAGTTGGTACTTGAGGATTGATTGAGTCTCCTCCTTGGGAAGCCGTGTGTCATTGACCGACTTGGTTCCTTGAAGCTTGTGGCATGTTGTCTGGGCTTTCAAGATGCAACCGTGGGACATGACCATGTTGTTTCGATTGAGTGTTTCTTGTGGTCTAGGAACCCTTGGAAGTGCGAGTAAGACTTCCGCTTGTGATCAATCTCTTGACGATCATTGTAGGTTTCCTTATTGCTTATGTAATGTAATATGATTGTGCACTTATGTCATTGATGCTATAGTTATTGACAAAAAAAAAGTTATCCAGTGCATGTTTGACCTTTCGTTCCGAGGGTTCCTTGGCGGGGCATTACATACCTAGCATATTATTGATCTACTTAATGACTTGAATATCTGCTATTATAGGATGATGATCAGATAGGGTAGAGGAGTGTACCTTCTTACCACAACCACCACCTCCTAATTGAAGACTAAAGCTGTCCTTGTTTGCATTAAATTTGTCAAGTCTATTGTAAGTTCTTTTTTTCCCTTGCTGGTAGTTGCACCATGTAAATCATATGTTATTATAATCATCTTTTCTTTTCTCAAGGGGGTCAAAGAGGTTGAGATTGGATTTAAGTTTGGCCCAATAGAAAAGCTCATTAACTTTTCATTCATATTTGTTTCCCCCTTATTTATCCTCTTGATTTTTAACCATATTAAAATCTCCCCCAAAGTTCCATGGAATGTTTTCCAAATTGTAGAGATATTTCCACAGATTTGTTCTTTCCCTATAATCATTAGGGGCGTAGATAGAGAAGAGACCGAAGGTTCATCTTCTTTCTCCATCATAACCCATACTTCTTTGTCACAAGAGCACAAAATAGAGGGGGACGGTGACACCTCGGGAAGATCCAAAGGGGTTGAATTAGAATGTTCCAACACGAGGGGTGGGTTTGGAAGAGGAGGAAGCAATGGGGGGTGGCGAGACACTGAGAGGACCTGAAGCGGTGGGGTGGGGGGGGGCGCTATCCACTATTTTGGCTTTAGAGGAAACCACATGATTAGGGTTTAGAATGCTTTTCAGATCCTTCAACATAATAGGGCAATTTCGATGGATATGCCCTTCATGAAGATAGAGGAAACACACATTAATACCACCAAGAACTTCCACATTGCAGGAGAATCGATTTTCTAGGACAATTTCAATTTTATCTAAAATGTCAACTCCTGGGTTCAAAGACACCAAACCCTATAAGTGTGGGAGGGTGACTCTAGGGTCATCCATTCGAATAACATTCCTAAAAGACCAAAACAGGTGGGGTTGGATGTTCTTTAGAGGAAGCTACTTAGGGCAGGATAGTGCCAAAATTTCTTCATTGATGGCTTCAGGTTACCACTTGAGTGTCCTCAGAGAACAGTTTCCAATGTTTCAGAATTTTTATTTGGTAACTAAATCTTGCATTTTTGAATCCTTAAAGAAAGTGATAAATAATCCTTTTTGAATGCCAAGTTTTTTCAACCACACATTTCTAAACCATCATCAAGAAACTTTCTAGCCAAAATTTTTATTCATATCTACAGCAGAAAGAAAGATGGCTACATTCTTAAGTCTTTCTTTTTCACTGTAAATAACATTTAGCATATTCAGATTCGAAGAAACAGAGAGTATTTTAGGGCAAGAAGAGGGTCGCTAATCATCTCTAGCTCCATTACTACCTTGCTCGCAAGAAACCCTAGCAATGAAGGAATCAGATTCAGGAATGCTCACCGATTTTTCCAGAACCACCTATTTGAAGGATTTTTTCACCAATGTGGGTTGGAAAGCGGAGGATGATATTCTCATTAACATATTCATTTCTATTACAATTACTTAGGCCTAGAGAGTTCCCCTCCATTAATGCGAGGTACCTCTCATGTGTTCAACAATTAAAAATCAGTGAGCTAGAATGGAGAAAATGAGAGATAAAATACAAACCATAGATGAATGCATAAACCCTAATAAAAGAAAGAAAGAGGACACACAGAAAACGAGAGAGGCCACATTAAGGAGAAGCCACTTAGATGGCCGAGAAAAGCTGTTGGAGTCAAGCCCAAGGCTTGCTCCATGTGGAGCCGACGTCGGAGACCCGTCTATTCCGTAGAGCCAAGTTGCAAAGCGCTCAACATAGGAAATGATCTTGTGTGGGCTTATTTGGAAAATATCATGTTGGTTAATAAATTTAATAATAAATTTATCTTGTATTGTTTTGAAACTCTTGCTGCTAGAATTAGTATTGTAACTACAAATTTATATAGTGTTTACCTTTGCAGTTCGTCACCAGATTTGATAGAGTTTATAGTTTGTTTTGGAAGGCTTCTCACTAGAAGTAGCTCATTAATTTTCAGTATTAGTTTGTAAATCATTTGGAAGGCTTGTTGCTAGATTAATCAAATCTTTGCTTCTAGATATTGTAAAGGTTGAAATATCAAGTTTTGCATCTTACCACTAAATAAACATTTGAATATCATATCATTCGAATCCTTGTAGTGTATGCTTTCATCTTGCCCACATTGGGATTTGGGTGATCATTAGGTGTTAAGGTTTCATGCTTGTTCTTTGTGAAAGCCAAAAATGAGAATTTTTTTAGTTTGGGACATTACATGATGTTGATAGCTTATTAGCACACAAAAGGACAATAATTTTTGTTTGTTCTGATTTGAAAACATCAAAAGCACTATCCAAGGTAATGTGACATATGTGCTTGTGCATCATTTCCACTTGCAACACTACAAGATGTAAGCATCTTAGGAGAGGAGAAGCCTCATCGAGTATGATGCCCAAGGGGAATGACTTTCAAGAGATGTCCGCTCCTCAAGCTCTCTATATGAATCGATATGGATATATGCCTCTAAGGCATAGTTGAAAATAAACATGCATAATCACAAATCAATAAAAATAGTTGAAAATAAATGTAATCAACCATTCTAGATGGTTATAAATGTCTAACAAAATTCAAGCTTTTTCCGTTCAAACCTAGTTACTTGGTGCAAGAGAGATAAGGAAGAGAGATTAATATAAGTTAGGAAACATATTTAGACATTTGACATTCAATTTTGAACATAAAATCAATATGTAAGGTCCTAGACCGTATTTATCTCACAAATCAACTAAATACTCATTTTCTACATCTTCAAGGAAATAAATAAGCATTAACTTCATAAATTATAAAATATGAAATTAATTTTAAAGTTTAAGTGCTTATTCCAGGTAATAGCACATATACATTGGAAATACATTTTACAATATTGGCTATCATGCCATGTGAACATCAATAACCCATCTATAAATACGATTATACAATAATGATTTGATGCAAATTTACTAACAATGTCCTTGGTCGCCATCAACCCAAACAGTCGTTGCCAGCTGAAGGATGGGAATATTGGTCAAGCACTTTTCCGTCCAACCACTAAGCAATGCTTCCCTAGAGTTCTTCATGCTTCAAAGAACACCCGACCCTTCATGCAGAGCCTAGCTACCTAGAAACAATGACAGGATGGAAACCTTGGTGCAACCTGATTCATCTACATGCATATCTAAAACATGATAATGCAATGCCCTATAATCAGGACATGACAAAAAAATATCAATAAATTTTGCTTAGGCTAATTCATCTATTTCAATGAACAAGGCTCTGGCCAAAGCACTTAAAATGACTATATTTTCCTGAAAAGAGGATCATCCTTCTCTGTTTATCGATATTTGGCACTCCTTGGAAACATAACTCAAACACACACAAGGAGAATCTACTCTATTTTCTTTAACAATGTAGACATTCATCATATGTCTAATGAATTTAATCATTTCTTCCATCATGCTTATGTACATACTAATGCAATGTTCACCTATGATGGCATTTTGCATGTAATTGACAATTTTCGATGCAAATTTGAGACTACATGAATTTTTATCAGTGAAACATGGGGACAGGTCCCCCCCTAAACCCCCAAGTTTCCGGTACGAGGACGTCACGGGGACTTGGCA
The DNA here is from genome assembly GCA_018584345.1 of Thuja plicata. Classification (NCBI taxonomy): domain Eukaryota; kingdom Viridiplantae; phylum Streptophyta; class Pinopsida; order Cupressales; family Cupressaceae; genus Thuja; species Thuja plicata. Next base: position 54,728 of record MU223905.1, read on the forward strand.
TCCCCTCATCGCCGCTCAGCTGCCGCTCAACCTCTATTGGGATGCGAGGATGACCAGGAGTCCCCGGGATGTCTTGGGGATGCCCAAGAATCCCCTGAGCGTCTCGGGGACTTCTGGAAGTCTCTTGTACCAAGCCATTTAAAAAGTGTTCTTTTTTAATTTTAATATTTGCAATCAAATCAGATATATACATATAATTTTTTGGCTGACTGAAGGACATTTTTCAGATCATTTGCAAACATAATATGGGCTGTTTATGAGGGTTTGTAGCTTCTATTGCATACAATATTGCTAGTTATGTTTGCTACCCTAAATAAAAATCACAAGTGTAGTTTCTATGTTGGTGTTTTTAAGTTTTTATGTTTGCAATTCATGTGGTGCTACTGTCATATTTTTGATAAAATATAAATCTTCCATTTGTTGATTTGACAATTTTATTTAGTATTCTAATTTCTAATAGTAATAAGTAGTTCAAGAATCGATATTCAATGTATAAAACTTCAATGGTCAAGTATACTATAGCCTATGATTAGTATTTGACATTTACAATTTTGCTATTTTACTTCTTATACTATTATACATCTTTTCATAACTAGCATTTCAAGTACTATATGTATTAGTATATAGTATATACAACACCATCCCTCCCCCCCTCCCCACATCGTCCCCTTGGCTTCCCTAAATTGAAGCCCTTTTTCCCCACGTCCCGGAAACTCGTCCCGCTATCCCCTCGTCCCCAGGTCCCCCAAGACCCGTATTACACTACTTTTTATGCTCAATGAACATGAATATTCACAAGTTGATCTTTTTCCAATGCAATTTCAAAGATAAATAAGAATGCAGATATTTATTATGAGCAGATTAAATGATTGTGCAATATTTAATTAATAAGGTATATCACATGTATGTATATATTGTATAGTATACATATACATGCATATACATACACACACACACATACATTCGTAAGTATTCAGGTAAAACATATAACAATTTCATGGTTTATTTAGTCAAAAAATACAATCATATTTCATTTACAGTCAAGAATTTATTTGTAAAATCTACCTAATGTTCTAATTAGTGTTACAAGACTTGAACTTGCCTCGAACTCGACAAGCTGATTTTTGGCTCGGACTTAGACTCGATAGAAGCTCAACAAAGACTTAAAACCCAAGAAATTAAAAAGTTCTTGAGGATTTAAAACTTGTTTCATGCACCCTTTACTAAATAAACCTTAACAGCAATAAATTCATCCAATAGAAGCTACTTTGAACACATACACAAGTATACATTGATCATATAAGTATAAAAGAAAATTTAAGCTGAAGGAAATAGCACATAAGATATATAAATGGTGTCAAATGTGTACAAGACTCAGAGGATCCTATATCACTCGGTACCCTAGTCGTCCTACGTGTGCATCTAAGATGAGTCCTAGATAATGCTGCAGCCATGATATCTGCTTGTGTAGGGTGCCTTCTAGTGGACTACTCAGGCACAGGAGTGCTTTGAGAGGTTCAAGGCCATCATGACTACTTGTTCAGTCTTGGCACTGCCAGATTTTTCGAGACCCTTTGATTTACACTGCGATGCTTCAGGAGAGGGTATAGGAGTAGTATTATCCCAGGATCGTCATCCCATTGTGTTCAAGAGTCGGAAACTACGTGGTCCTGAGAGGGCATTCAGTGTGTACGATAAGGAAATGTTGGCCATTATGCATGCCTTGGCCAAATTCAGACAATACTTGGTAGGAAGTAAATTTTGCATCAAAACCGACCATAACAGTCTGAAACATTTTCTTGGGCAGCGAGATCTGAATGAGAGACAACAGAAATGGGTGAGTAAGTTGCAGTCATACAACTTTGATATTACTTATATCAAAGGGACCCAGAATGTGGTGGCCGATGCTCTGTCCCGGAGACCCCACCTTTGTTCACTTACCCAAGTCTTTGAAGCTTGGAGGCATTTGATTCTAGCTGAGTATGCCAGGGATACATGGGCAACAGGCATTATTGATGGCAGTATCCAGGATGACCGATATTCCCTAATGGATGAGTTGATCATTTATAAGGGAAGG
>MU223905.1:59356-75245 GCA_018584345.1 Thuja plicata
GAAACAATCATGTCAGCAATTTGAGAAGTAGATTGGATTGTTGATTTAATAAATTAATTCATTTCGGCAAAGTTTTGTTTTCTTGCTACAAAGTATTATCAAATTATAGAAGAGCTAGGTCAGGCTCGTCACAATTCAATCCTATGTGGGTGGCATTTATCCTAGAGTTACAACTCTTAAGGGGAACCACAACCCTATAAATAGGTTCCTTCCATCATAGGTGTCGAGCCCTATGGGAAGGTTGTGGTGTGCTCTGGTTGTCCATCTTGTGACTAAAATAAAAGCTTATACATAATTGTTCTCATTCATTTTATTTCAGCTCAGCCTAGGTGCTGTGGGTAGCATGTGGATATTATGGATTACCATATATTCATTATATATGCATGTATATATTCACACATACATGTATCTCTATATATTCACACATACATACATATTTGTCTATTATACCCGTACAAAAATCAATGTGTAATTTTACCTTTCACCCATTTTTCATGAAATTGATTATCTATTGTGTGTTAATCCAAGTCAGTTTTGGTCTTCCTAGTTAGTTTCTAAGGTCATCTTGTCATGGTTAATTCTTATGCCTTACAACTTTCGTAAAGGATAATGGTGATTTTAACAAGTTCAACGAGGAATAATGATGATGTTTGAGATAGCGTTAAAGACCTCAACAAAGTGGAAAGAATAGAAAGATGGCCAAGTTAGCTCTATAATTCATTTGGCATAATGGCTTTAAGCTTTGAGAAAATCTAGCCAAAGGCTTAGAAGTGGTGAATCTGATGGAAAGTTTTCTTAAATCTCTGCTAGAGGATAAATATGAGCTTTAGGGATGAACATCTCTGCTCAAAGCATAAGCTAAAACGGCACACATATAGGGCACCCCATATTTGGAAAACTTAGATTTGGTAAAAACTCAGGAAGCCCAAAAAATACGACCTGGCAAAAACATGCCAACTTTAAAAATTGCTTAAATTTCATTAGAAACACTTTATTTTTCACAAAATTCAATGACAAGATTATCCAATGAGTCCACAAAAGAGTACAAAAGTGTTTTCTATCAAATTTGATTGATTTGAATGCAAATTGAGTACAAAGTTGCATCCTCATGTGAAATCTTGATATAATAGTTAGCTGAGAACTTTTATGAATTTATGATGATTGCCTTTGAAGTTTTGAACATCATCATGATTCAGCATAATTCTTAAATTGTATATCACAACATTTTACATTGTAAATGATATATCATGAGGCACTTGTAGAGATTTTATACTGCAGATTTTGCCTTGAATATTTCAATTCACCTCAACTTGTATATCAGCCCTGCCACCCCACCGTTGCTCTGCCACTGTGCCATCCCCAAATATAGGCCCTTGGTCCCCCTGTCCCCGCATCCCCCAGTCAGGAAACTCCACGGAACTATGCAACCTCAACATGGGCAAATGGGGGTTTAAAAGAGGAAAATTAATTTTTTCTTCATGCATTCTGCAGTTTTCTGTCTTTGTTACATGTTCCCTGATGTGGTGAGTTAACAGCTTGGACTCAACAAAAAAGTTGGCGAGTTTTTCAAAAACTCAAAGTGGATTATTGGCAAGTTTAACTTGTGATTTCTCAGGGGCAGAGAAAACAAAGGAGTGCTCGGGGACTCGCCAAGTTTACAATCTATAGTTAGGATAATCTTGTATTTGTTTACTGCATTTATTGATCCTAGCTTAATTCAGAGAAGAGAATATTTTTATTTCTTTTCAACTATAAAGTAACAATTCATTCATTAACGAAAATCATTTATTTATGGAGCGCTTAGGGGAAAACTACAAGATGAGATCCAATTGTTGGACAGTGCCTCAGAGTAACCTCAAGTTTTGTCCTAAAATTTTATAAAATGAAAGACTTAGTTGAGTGTTTTAAATTATAAAATTCTTATTCAGCATTGAATATAATAGGTTGTTTTGCTGGCCATTGCCCAATTATTGGTGTCTGCAATTATCGGCAGTCTTCCCCTATTTTTGTCCTTGTAGTGCTCCCACAGGTTGCTTGGTGCTTATGCTCATTCCTTCGAAGTAATTCCTTAACAACAGGACAGGGTTACAGTGAGCACATATAGATAGATTACCTCATTTTCTGTCCCCATAACAAGGAATTTTTTAACATAGAGCCTGGTCAAAGATGAAAGGAATTGGCTTCTGAGTTATTTTACTAATCTGGCTTCTGAAAGGAATTGGCTTCTGGCTTATTTTACTAAAACAAATGTGCTTAATATCATTTTTGTGTTCTGTAAATGGTTTTGTGGTTAGTGTTTTTCATTCTTCTCTTGTAATTAATATTTGCATTTGTCTATGTTTTAAGAGTGTTACACTAGGTGACGATGAAGCAAAAAGGAGAGGAGTCCAAAAGACTATACTTGAGAGAAAAGGGCCAGCCGCATTTTTTTGTGCTGTTGAAATGACATCAAGAACTGAATGCAGAGTTCATCAAAGCTTGGAAGAAACTGTAGATGCCATTTTAGCAGGCAAGTATCCATTCTATCTCTATTCATTTGGATTATGCATTTTATAATGCATGATTCAGTCTGGGGATCTTAAAAGAAAAGAAACAAAAGAGTTTTTTGTTTGTCGATTTACATCTCTCATGAATGGTCCGTATTATTTGGAAAACAGGGAAATCTCCCTTATTTGAGATCCGCCTGATGGACATGAAGGTGGACTACGTTGGAAATTCTGCTGTGACAAAAGAACTTGGCTTTGCAAAGGACTCTACAGAGAGAATCTCAGAGTATTTAAATTTGGATTGTGATCTCAAGACATGTGATAAGAGTGATAATGATGACCTATTTGAGCATAAAAGTAGACCTGGGCTACTTTGGAGGGACAAAGATTCACCACTTCTCCTATACACTTACCAGGTATGCTACTGGAATTTGATGCTCTTTCATCCTTATTGACCTCTTTCAAGATTCATGTTAGAAGGGATTCTATATTTAAAGATTGTTTGGTATTGAGTTAGGATAAATAACAGCATTTATAATATCTAGCAAAAACTCAAACCTTGAGTACATTGTATTGCTTCCAGAAATACATGCTTCGTTTTGCTGCTGCAAAAATCTTGATGACTGAAGATCAGAACAAGATTCTTGGTGAATCTGCTAAGCAACTTGAAAAGAGAGATTTGATTTTACACATTCACAAAACCGTCAAGAATGGAAAATGAACTTTATGTTTGGATGGTCATTGTCATTCCATTTATTTTCTATTAGTTTCCACACGATATTGCAAAACACCAAGTGTAGAAAACAAAATCCTTAAGATAATGTCGAAATGATATACATCTATATACAAGAGAGAATCTTGTCATTAGGCACCCATAATTTTAAATGGACTGGAGGTCCACAATGATTGCAAGTATGGATGAATTGAGGGTGCAACCTGTGCTAAAAGCTTGCATCTACACTCCCTGATGAAAGGGGAAAATTTACATCAATGCCAATGGGCACTAGCTCTTCATGAAAACCTCTTATTGTATTCCTTCTTTGAATGCCACTCTCACCACAAGAAGTTACCTATGGTATTCTTGCCATTCATTCCCTAACTGTCCAATCTACCATATTTAGTGTATTTCAATTCATAAGATAAAAAATCATAATATTTCATCTATTTAGCCAGTTTTGGTATAGGGCCAGGGATCTGGTATGTGAGTAGGACGATTTTTTTTCTTGCGTATAGTACGTTTGGGTATGGCTATATAATATGTATTATATGTAATTGTTTTAAAAGTATAGAATTGCAAATACATTTGATGTATCATATGATATAATATTTTATAATAATAATAATGACATGTGAATCTTTGATAGTATGATACTTCATCATTGACAATTATGTTACGATAGTGACAAAGATAATTGTCCAAGTTGCCGGTTCTAGTTTCCACTCTTAGACCACCTCATTGTAATCAAGTTTCTCATGTGACAAGAGATCCCAATAACTAATGAGTATCTAAATGTGGAGACACTAATGGGTTTGAGTAGTGCCTCTCATGGGGGTTTGGGGGTCGTGCTCCTTGTGGAGATCTAGGGGCAATGTCCCTAGTGGGGTTGAGGGGTAGTGTTCCTCATGGGGGTTTGAGGGAAACATCCCCAATGGGTTTGAGGGGCAGTGCCCTTCGTAGGGTCCGAGGGCAGCACCCATAGGGCCAAACCAAGGGGCAAAGCCCCCAATGCCAAGCCTAAATGAAGGACTTTGAAATTAGAGAAAACTTCAAGGTGCACACCATTTTCACAATTTTATCACTTTAGGGTGAAATTACGTATTTGGCACATTTTTGCTTATAAAAATGTTTTTAAATAATCTTTTGTTTTTTTAATTTCTTGTTTGGGCAGCCATTGGGTTCTCTTGAGTTTTCTTGGAAGTGGCCTAGGTTCACCCAAGGTCCCAGCTAGTCACCCCAAGTTTGATGTGGGTCCTTCACAATAAAATGACTTTTTTATTTTTATTTTTGTTTGGGTGACCCTTGGGTTTGTCCGAAAGTTGCCTGGTCTCACCCAGGCACCCCAGTTTACTGTGGATCCTTCACATTGAAGAACCCACAACGAACTTGTGGTGCTTGGGCAGGACCTTGGGTGAGCGCATGCCACTCTTGGGCAGGACTTGTCCATGGACCAGTTTAGTATAGGAGTAAGAGTCAAGGGGGCATACTGGATAACATAATTTTATGGAGGAAAATAGTAATGGTCATGTAAGGTCATCCTATAATGTTCATTTTTTGGTTTTGTATATGCATGAATGAAGATTGGCATGTGTAAATCTGTTATATTTTTTTTGTATATTGGATGTTATGGGAATTTTTTGATGACAGATTTTGATGCATTGCGATCAGTTTAAGAATACAAAAATGTTATTTCAGATCAAATTAATTCATTTGATGGAGATATACCAACATATTATTTAGTCAATAGAACAATTTAATGTTTACCTATGAACTTAGATTTAAAATTAATAAAATATATCTTATATTGAGACGAACTTTCATAGTTAGAAAAATAAATTGAATATATGGGTTTTCTTCATGCGATGACTAATTCTCTTGATATAACTTAGATCACAGAATCTGATTTGCAACAAGTGATAGAGGTAATGGGGCTGGAGGGTGCAATAAAAGTCACAAATGATATTGGAGCAGCTGATGCAGTGCTTGCGTTATATTCTAAGCTCAAGCAGAATTCATGGATTCGGGGAGTGGCTAAATATCGGGGACTACCTATATTTGTGATAAAGGTGATGCTGGTTTTTGATTAATATTCTAGTCGTTGACAATGGTGATTAGTTCAAACTTTTGATTTTCAATTATGCCCAACTAGGAGAAAATAAGAAATCATGAAATACAAACTGAAATTGTATAATTTTATCTGCAGACTAACACAATGGCAAAGATTGTTAGGGCTATGCATACTATTCTTGGAATGAAGACTCTGGGCACTAGTTCTCCCTGGCCCTTCAAGCAGTTCCAGAATGATATTGAAATTTCAGATGGAGCAGCTAAGAGAGCTTCTCGAGAGGAGATTGATGCTTTAGAGGTAGATACAGTAGAAACTTACTGGATAATTTAATATAATTTATTACAATGAGAAGATAGTTTTTGAGAAACATGTTGGAATAGCTGTTAAGGATCTTTAATGCTCTTCCGGCTTGCTTCTCATTTATAAAATCAGTCTGGTGGATTTAAATATATATTATATTGTGATATTTGTATGTTGTAAATCTTGACTTAATTATCACTATCAATCCATTAAAAAGGAACCTCCATTGGTGAGTGGGAAATATGCATTTTGGAGAGACTCAGAAAGATATGCAAAAAGATTGAAGGTAATAAATGTAATATTTAACTTTATAATCAAGAAAATGGATGAAGAATATAGAAGCTAATACTATTAAAATAATTAAGTAGTGAATAAAATGCTATTCACCATAATTCCTTTTGGTCTACAATTCTTCATTTATCATAGTTTGTTCCATACAAAGGATTATTATATAAGAAACTCTTTTCTGAATTGTGCTACATGATATGGTTTTTCGTTTGTCCCAAAAAAAAACGAATGTTTTACGAAAAAAACTCCGACTAAATGTTCAATTTAAAATGGCATTTATACTAGAGGAAAACAATAGAACAGGCAATTGCTAAATAGAATATATTTCTACACAAATGTCTTAATAGTAAACAGCCATAATAAATTGTTCTCCCAGCATAGGAAAGGGGGGCTAGTGTACTAGCCTTAGCTCCAATACCCACAGACATAAATTCATTCTGGCTACAATATGATCAGTTAAGTCCAGTTTAAAATTCACAATCCTCTCCAGACATACATTTAGTGGATGTTTGTGTAATTTTCCCTTGTATCTTGTAAGTTTCCAAGGATGCTCCCTCTTGTTGGGTGCAGTTGAGCTAATATTATTTTTGAACTATTCGGTTTTTATTTAGTAATATAAGCCAAATGACAAACAAATTGGAAATGCCATCAAAGGCAGAATACCAAAATCAGTTTGATCTTTACTGAGTGTTCCACATGTTATTGACAGTATTAACCGAAACTTTGTTATGGGTTCTTTAACGTCTGTTGATATATCGATTTCCTAGTGGATATCAAATTCCATGGCTACCCAGATTTCCTTGTAGATATCAAATTCCATGACCACCCCTGACAATATTTTATGAAAAAGAGATGGCATTTGCCATCTCTTGTGGTTCTTTAAATACCATAAACTAGTCGAAAAAAGAGACTTAGTAAATACATGATTCATGTGATTTAATAAACTATGAATAAATTTTTGAGTGGACGAGACATGACAATTAGTTTTTATTTGATGTTCTATCTACCATCTCTTGATTTTCCGTTCCCCTAAAAGTTGTATTTTTTGACGCTTACAAGTAATTCTCCAATGGTCCGTGGCTATAGGAGAGTATGCTTATGTCTATTCTGGTGTTGTAGACATGATGCCCATTCCCATTAAGGTAAATTCAAAGATACGACTAGGTTCTGCCTACTTGACTATCTATCCTTGTCATCTTGCCTGTTTTATATTTATGTCCTCTCAGCTCTTACGTTCAAAATTTATCCTTTCAGTAATTAGCAGAAAGGATTTCACTTTTCAAGCAACTTTCATTTTCCTTACCTTTATGGCACCTATATCTTTCCAAATCACCCTATATGATGTATATGTTTGAATCAGGATTCCAGTTAGCTCTTTTACATTACAGGCCACTATAAAAACAATTTCCTTGATGTAGATCCTATCTCTTTTAATTAATTGAAACTATTTGAAGGATTGGAATATAAAGCATGACAGTGACTTTTATCCAAGTTTTCTATTATTCCATGAGGTAATCCTATGGACTTGGATAAATTTTTCTTAAGATATGTCGAGCTCTTTCTAACTGCTGTACTGACTTGTGTATAAGTACATTACATTAAGTGCATTAATTTTATTTCATGTGAGATGTACAAGATTAAATTTTGAATGAAAGTGCAGCCTTGATCCAAACATGACATAAGTTTTGGCAATTGAGATACTTTCTCAACTATTGATCTCTGTCTTTTAAAGTAAAGCGAACTTAGTACTGTTATCTGGCTATTATGAGATATTTCTTAAGGCACGTTTTGATTTTTCAACGGTTTTGTTCGTGTTTAATGCATCTCTGTTTTCTCAGGAGGCCAGACTTGCTATCGAGTACATTGTATTTCCAGTAGGGGAGCCAGTGGAACTTCTTCCAAGATGTCCGAAGATTATTGATAGTCAAATAAAACTGGCGGAGAGCTATCAATTAGTAACAGAAAAATTGGGTACAGAGTTAGATCCAAGATTACAAATCCTTCCTCCTACCCAGAAGTAAGAAGGAAATGCATCTGCAACTGCTACTAAACACTTTCTTCAAGAGAAGATATTTATCTAAAACTCCAAATTTCGAATATCCATTTACTATAAGGTTTTTATTACTATTGAGTATTGACTGCAGAATCCTGTTCTCTTTACACTGTTAAAGTTGATGTTATTACGTACATTCGTCTCCAGAATAAAATCAAATGCAGTGGTTAATTTCCGAAGGATTGAGGGAGGGTGCCTATTATATGTTTATATTATTATCTAGTTTTAGGGTTCTTTATAAAGAGGAGCTTCCGAGAAACAGAAGAGAAGCTGTTGGCTTATTGCTTCTCTCCTCTTTCTAGTATCTATCTACTCTTTCTCATTTTTTCTATTGATTCAGGCCATTTTATATTCTCAATATGCTTGGTCACTGTAAAATGCCTAAGCTTACACCTTTTTAGAACTTTCAGAGGATGAATACACATCCCAAAGTTCAAACAAATATATTGAATTATTAGCAGTGTGATCAAGAAAGCATGTGCATTCCCATTGTTTATTTCTACCATATTTGAAAGTGCATTTCCATTGCTGAGTTATAGTTGTTTATTTCACCATATGTTGAAAGCGTGGTAGTAAATATGAGCTGATAAGCTGCAAGTTTCTGGTTTGTTTGATGAGTCATCGTATACACATCCAATATGGTTAAAATATATTTTGTACTCCCGAGTAATACATAAGATTGTCTTATATTAATTACTCAATAATGTCATGCTCCAAATAGATTGTACTCTATTTACCATCATTTTATTGAATTACATAAATAAACATTTTAGTAACTATTAAATATGGTAGAGCAAACAGATTTCTCTAATAGTCTAAACCATGATAGCAAATGAATTAACACAATAAAATATGTTAATTTCTTGCTGACATTTTTCATTGAATATAATTAACTTTACAAAAGTCATCATATTGTTCAACCACCCAAACTTCCTTACAACTAATTTTTGTTTTATTTATTAACAATTAATCAATTTATTTATTATTTAAACAATATATTATAGACTAAACAATATAAAAGATGTAATAAATTCAACATTTCATCTTCATTACATCAAATCAATTCAAATAAAGGATAGAGTATTAATTATTCTCATTGACTCAAGAAACACCAAACTGACGCTATAATTGAATCTGTTAACCATTGAACTTGCAATATTTTGTACCATATAAAAATGTAAATTATTTTCATTCTCCATACAAAATGAGAGAATGACCCTCCTATGAAAGTTTCCATCTTCTCTATGGTGTGTGAACATCCTTCTTGCAGTGTTGCATATGATATGCGAGTTTAAATTTTTTTGGTTCTAGCCTTTTCACTAAATTATATGGCTCAAATTTTAATTTTTAATAAATAATTAAAGTTATTTTTGAGAATAATTTTAATGATTTAAATGTTCCCCACATCCATACCTTCAAAATAAGCCTAATTTTGTGAAAAACAGTGAAAAACTCACCAAGTTATGCAATATTGTTAAAAAAGTTAAAATTCCTAATTCAAAATGTTTCTAATGTTAAAAAAATGAGCATTCACAACTCAAAATGCAAAAAGCCAAATTGGTTGTGTGCTTAAAAAGTGAGCATGCATAACTTTAAGGGTTTTTAAGTTGTGAATACTTTAAAAACCGAGCTAACTAAAAGAGGTTGTGAATGCTCAGAAAATGAGCATTTCTAACTCTATTAGTTAAATGCTCAAGATTTGAGCAATTCTAACTTCATAACTGAAACTCATTTCAAGAACCGGTTATAACTGTTCATAAAGAGAATTCAAGATGAAGGTTTCGGGCAAAATTTGGAGGTTTTTCAGAATGGGGTGCGTAGTATGGATTGGTTGAAATAAGGATTAACTTTCATTATTATGTTCGAGCAAAAATATATTGAAGAATATGGACAAGGCACCAGAACCGAACTCTCTGTTAATATCCTCCAGGGTTTGGAGTATAGCAGGAACATGTGCTCTTGATTCATGTCAGTTATTATGAGTAGAAATGAATGTCGAATGCACACAAGGAGGAGACAGTGAATCTGTTACAAGCGATGATGATTCTGAACTTGAAATTCATTTAGATAAGTAAAGACAACGAGGAGTTGCAGCAACCCATAGTGCGCAGAGATACACATCGAATCATTTGACAGAATGCTAGAAAAGATTGAATGTTTGAAAAGATATGTAAGGCAACAAAACACGGTAGGCACAGATTTTAATTTGATATTATAGTTGGATAATGCTCTGGTAGATATGCATGTCGAAGGTGGAACCATGGGAACTATAGTGTGAATAGAAGATTTTCTCATCGATGTATGAATGCAAGAAGGCAGTGAACCGTTCAATAGAAAATGCTGAAAGATATGCTGTCTCTCAGCGATGGGATGACCGGTGGATATATGCTGATATGGGTAATGGAAAAGCTTTAAAGACTTTCAAGCAAATGCAATCGGCTATGGTAAAGCCCAATTCCATCACCTTCGCGAATTTTCTCCCTGCCCACGCCACAATGGGATTTTTAGAACAGGTTATAACGTTTCCTCAAAGAATGCTGGTGGGGGATCTTTGTCAGATATGGTAGTTGGGAAATGCTCTATGGATAGCATGGCATGCAAGATGTGAATCCATAGACATCGACAATGGTTTGACAGAATACCACAAAAAAAAATGGCATCTCATGGAAAGAAATCCAATGGAGTGCAATGATTGTTGGATATACTCAAAATGTATATGTTTAAAGAGCCTTAAAATAGTGGTGTAAATGCAATCGGCTGGTGTATAAGTCGAACCCCACAACCTTGCCTGATAATCCTCCTACGCGTGCTTTATCGGAAGCTTTTCAAATAAATGTTAGACATCTGTTGAAAGATTTGAATCAGAAGTTGCACTTTCTCTGGTAGGTATACATGCAACACGTGTGGAAAGCATCGACAAAATGATCCATACGAACTGTTTGACAAAATCCCTCAAAAGATGGAATAAAATGTTTGCAGGTTATTACACATATCGCATATGTGTTATAAATGTTCTGCAAAAATGTATGGGAAACATGGAATCATCAACCTGGCAATTGTTTGACATAATGTTAACAAAGGAAGAGACAAGATTTTATGAAATTTGATGATTGTCGATAAGAGCATGAAACGGTTTCACGGGTTTTGCAATGTGGTGATCTGAGAGCCTGTAGTATTTTCAACTACTGTCTGCGTGCCATGTCTGGAATCATAGATAATACACATGAATTGTTTGTTAGAATGCCTAGATGACACTATGCAAAATATGGAATTGAACAATGCATTTGAACTGTTGGACTGTATGTTTTTGAGGTGTCATCTCAAGGAATGAAATTATCAATCGTAAAATATACACAATTGATTTGTCCTAAGAGGTTTGAGAAACTTCGAAGTACCCGGTTGCACTAAAATGGGAAGCTTTCAAGCAACATGTGGATGTTCATGGATGCATCTAAGGAGGAAGATTTCTTATCAGATATTATAGTTCGAAATGTTGTTGTAGACATGGGTTAAAAATGTGAAAGCACATTCAAACATATGAGCCGACTTCCAGATGCCTCAAAGTGATGTCATTTTATGAAATGCAATAACGGGGTGAACTATGTAAGATCAGTTTCACAAGAAGGCTTGACAAATTTGGGGCAAATGTACTCTCCAAGTTTTAAGGAAACTTTCACAACCTTCACGGATGTTCCCCATTATCCAGTGTAATAGAACTCCTAAATGGTGCATGGATGCATAGAAATGCAGATTGGGCCAGATATTAGGAAATGCTCTAGCAAACATTTATGTAGAAAGTAGAGAAATAGAAAAAGTACATAAATTGTTTGTAAGGAGTATCAAAGTGATGCCACCTTTTGGGATGAAATGGTCATGGGATATAAACAAAATTAGTTATGTTGAAAATGCTTTAGAAACCATCAAGTTAGTGCAATTGATAGTTGTAAATTCAAATTTCACAACATATGCACTAAAAAGGAAAACTAAAATAAGGTAAAGTCAAAAGGAAACTACAAGTTAAATTTCACAACATATGCACTAAAAAGGAAAACTAAAATAAGGTAAAGTCAAAAGGAAACTACAAGTCAGATTTGGAATGTTCCTTTAGAAAATGTCAAAAGCAATATAGAAAGATGATCCTAGATATTCTATCACACATCTTTTGTAATTAGATTTAAGAAGTCACTAGTTATGGCTTTTAGTATCATCTTTTGCAAATAGTGACTTTAGTCACTTTTGGTCAAAGTCAGGGAGTTGACTATTTTTGCATAAAATTTGTAAAGTTAATAACCTTGTTGAAATTGTGCAAAAATAAGTTAGTTACTAACCCGAAAAAATTAGCGATGAAGTGGTTATGGGTTAATTATCAAAGGAAGCCTATAAATACAATGCTTTTTGAATGTAAAAAGGGGGAGGAGACTTTTTGCAAAGGGGAAACTATGGATAAATTTTCAAATAGACCTTAAGGTTTACACCATGTACAAAATGGTTTTTTTGATCTTGTATATTTTCAGAAAGACAATGAAGAATATATTTAGTCGTATGTCTTGAAAAGATTCATGAGTTGTTATTACTGATTTTTCGTATGTCAAGTTAGTAATATCTCCATGTAATGGTGAAATCCAATTGTTCTTCTATCTATGCAATCGATACGATGAAATGTGTTCTTTTCCTAGTATCTTGATTTGAATGTACTGAGATAGTGTATCTTTTCGTATGTCAGGGTCTTCTATTTATTCTTTCGTCATCATTGCATATTGTGCTTGTAATCACCTAAAAATGGTCACATAAACCCTAGACCCCCAATCTCAGCAATTAATCAAGAAACCCCTAATCTTGATTATTCTAAGTCCTAAATCAAACAGGCAATTCATCAAATCGAACTGATCTGACCTAAACCCTAGGTCCTAATCAATCATCTTACTTGATTAATTAATTAATTCCTAAAATCATATTACATTGGCAAATAAACTTTATACTATTATTTAATTGATATTATGACATTAATTAAATAAAAATTACAAAATTGTCAATTAAATAAAAAAGGAATTAAATTAATTATAAAATCATAAATGTGCATTCAAAATCAATTAATTTATTAAAAATGCATATGACATCATCAATTTCAGTTGACTGATTATCAAAATGGAAACAATCCAGTTCCACTCAGTTAACTGATTCTCATATGTTTATCATTTTGGAAACATTTCAGTTAACTGAAAATGAATATGGAAGTTTTCAAAATAACTGATCAGTCAGTTCAGTCAACTGACTCTCTCGACCAATCGAATCACTTGCACATTGATTGTGCTTCTTCAATCGAATCTGAGCCACTCTTTTTGTTCGATCTCGACCGTTGATTCAAGAGAGATTTTTATAAAAGAGAAACTCTTTTCCTTCACAAAGGATCCTAAATTTTTTATCTAATGTTATTATGCTGCATTTTCGTCTTAGCTTTCTTGCATTCTTAGCATTTATTTAATATTTGTTGTTTATTGCTTTCAAAGCATGCAAATCAATCTAACTTAGAGCACACTTTGTTTTGGGCTTAAAACTGAATCTCTCATATTTCAATTTGGTGCTTCTAAAATGAATCTTAATCAGCTTGGATGAACAACAAAGTTGCATAATCATTTAGATTAATCAGCATTTTAATTTCAGCATGTAGTTTTAAATCCTTTGTTTAGGTTGTGTGTAGTCACTGAGCTTGCAATGATCTGAGAGCAAGCTCATACTCTTGCCTTCTAGAAGACAACAGGTCGATTCATTCACACATGCAGGATGAATTAATCTATATTCATTTTTATATGTGATTGAAGAGCAATGACCATGTTGAAGTGTACTGCTAAATCAGAGGCCCACATTTATCTATCACCGTGCTAAGTACCCCTTTGTAATTATCATCCATTCTGAAATCCTATTTGTTATTCGTATGTCTATTATTCCAGGGTTTCTTTTGTTTATCTTGGTCTAGCTTACATTTTCTCCTTTTTGTACTTTTTGGTTAAAAGTACACAAAAATCCCAAATACCCACATCATATAAGGGAGTTTCCCCTCTCAAATGCAGAGGAAGATTATTATTTGATCATGATCGGATCCAATCTCTCCAACTGTTGGTGCAATTGTCACTGCTCTTTGGGAAAATAGGGTCATTCTGAAGAAAGTATCCGCAGTGAATAATATGTTTACCAACAAGGTTCCATTTTTTTTTTCTTGAAAGTGATAATATTTTAATGTCCCCATTTTTAGCTTGACATCAGATGATGTTGTCGTTAGCCTGTTTTATCTTGGTCCCGAGTGCTAACCAAGATTTCGATGTGATTTTGAGGTTAATTGGCCTAGGAATTTCTAGTTTCAGGCCAATCATAGGTGTTTTGACAAGGTTTCTAGATACTTACTATTTATAGTAAGTCAATAGAGGGCTCAGTGTGTGGCATTTTAGTATTGGAATTGCAGCGTTTCGTCGAGCTCTTTCCAACAAGCTATCATACATGAGATTCTGAGTTCGTTTTCTATTTTACTTTAATGCCCAAAGATTTAGATAGTTTATTTAATAAAGTGACAAATATATTAAAGTACATTTTATTAAAGTCACTTTATTATTTAAAAGTACTTTTTATTCTCTAAGTTGTAAATGTTATTTTTAAGAGAAGTTATTTATCCCAAATTGAGAAGATGAGATAAAAAGTGGACGAGGAAATGTTTAAAAGGAGATGAAAGCTCTCATTTAGGTATGCTTGGATATTGAAGAAATTGATAAAATGCTGGAATATTTGATGAAAATATGTGAAATTATGGAGATAAAGTCTCTTAGGATGGAGGACGAAATCCCTTCAAGCTATCAATCTTGACTCCATTGGTATATATCGTCTTGAGATTCATTTTGGAGCTTCCGAGGTTAAATTAGAAGATTGACAAGTTTAAGTTAAGTTGCATAGTATTTGATTTGGAAGAATAGAAGCTGGAAATTTGATCACCATTGTTGTTTTCCCTTGAATACATACTGGATGTTTCAATGGGAAGATTGGAGATGCAAATGATATGTGTATTTGGCCATTAGCGGGCCCATATAAGCTTAGAGTCAACTATGCAAGCAAAAACCCTAGACGTGTTGACTGATAATCAGCTATAGTAGGCTATTTTTAAATGGGAATCACCTAGAAAGGAAGCGCATAGGTCTAAAGATCTAGGAGGGTCAAACTTGCTTGTAAACACCTAGACAAGGGTCATACTGAGCTAGGAAAGGCTGAGAGTGGAACACACAGGCCTGCAGCTACATTTGGAGTGTTGTACATACTTCACAAGGGTGTAACAAGGCTGGTGACACAGTTATGAGTCTGCATTAGTCGTAGATACTTTCCTTGTATTTAAGTTTGAACAACAATCAGCATTATTCAAGTATTGGTTCTGAATTTATAAGGAAGTTATTAGTTGTGTGCATAAATGTTGTCACACTTCTATGAATCATTCCATTCAAGGTTGCTCAAGAATGAGGCCTCAAAAATCGATCCATAGCTCTTTAGTCATGGATGTGTAAAAATGTAAAATGAAGGCCCTCAGATTGACCTAGTTGTGTCTATTGCAAATACACCATGAAATGAGAGATTCAAATGCATAAAAATGAAATCTACTCTATATGATAACAATGCATATTAATCTATGAAAGGAAATATGAATGCAAATCTAATCTATGGAAATAAACATGATTCTAATCTATATGAGGAGCCATGAATGCAAGAAAGAATGAGACAAGAAGAGAGAAGTTGCAATATCCAAGCTTAAATGCTCAAATGCTCCTCCAAAATTGCTCTCCAAACCTGCAGCATAACAATATTATGAAAACCTAATATATCTAAATGAAGGAGAGAGCTCTCCTTTTATAAGAAATGAGATGAAATGGACCATTGAGATTAAGAGGCAAAAGTCTTAATCAAGGGTGGAGAAAAATGGAAGCTTGATCCTTGTGCACAAATAT
>MU223905.1:96764-112189 GCA_018584345.1 Thuja plicata
ACTAACACAAAATTTGGATCTATTGAATTGAAATGTAATTTGAAATAAAATGCAAGATCTAGCATAAACAATGTAAATCTAACACCAAAAAGAAAGAGTTGTCTATCGCGGGTTCACCAAAATGTAACAATTTGAAATTGATAATGTTACCAAAATGTAGTAGATAAAATGGATAAGGTATAAAAATGATTGATTTGATTTATAAATTGATTGTGAATTGATAATCTTGAAATGTTCTTTGAATTACCTAGATTGTATTGGATTCTTTTAACCTTGATTGAATTGAATTGATTATGTATTGCAATTGTGATTAGGGAGAAGTAAGATGTTCCTCTTTTATTCCCAAATGCACAAATGGAAGATCCAAGTTGATCAACCCCAAAGAAGGGTTAATACGCAAATGAATCAACTACTTGGAAGGGAGAATAAAAAAGAAGATACCTTAAATTCTGTTAATTATAAGCATATAAATGACATATGACAGTAATTGAAGAAGTAGGAGAAATGCACTAACCTTGAAATATTGCAGATCAAAGAATGTTGTTTTCTGAGGTCTGTATTGAGTTTCTAGAAAAACTGATAGTTGATCCCAAACCAGAATGCAGAGACAAACAAAACCCAGAAATATTTTTCTGTTTTGATATCGTCTTATGAAAAAGGTCGACCTTGACCCACAAATGTCAACCCTGACCTGCACAGATCCGAAAGTGACTCATTTCACGGATCGCAGAAGTTTGTCGAAAAGGGTATCCATATCTGGTCTCAAATCAACTGTTCTGTACCCGTACTTGCAAGAAAAAGGAGATTATTTATTGGGGGGAGGGGTTTTCCTTGGTCAAACCCTAGTTTTGGAATTAACCTTAAATATATGTAATTGAAATTGCAAAAATGGACAAAGTAAATGCATAAATTTACCTTGCTTGTAAAATTCCTTGTGGAGGATTCGAATCATTAAATCCACAAGTATGATTCAAAATGTGGAATGTAGAAAGGTAGGATGTCTTCAATCTCTTGCTTGTAGATCTCAAACACCAAGTCTTGAATGGGTTCTTGAATTTGGAATAGGCTTGGAAGAAGGTGGATGGAGAGATCACCAAAAAGGGCACTATGTAGCTTCAATCCTTTAATGGCCTCCAATGGATCTCCTTCATGAAAATGGATACTTGAATGGATGAATGCTTGCTTCAAATCTTTCTTGATTTCTTGCTAGAATCACACTTGAAGATAGCTTGAGAATGCTTGATTAGAAGACTTCATTTTGCTTGATGATGGTTATTAGAGAAAATGAGAGAGAAAGCTTCCCTTTTATATGGAATTAGGGCACAATCTTCTAAGGAGGCCTACATAGCAGGATTAAATTCTCATTAAAGCCTTTACCTGTAGGAGAGGACCTATATTAAATATAATTTAGGAATCAACGCTTCAAAACCTGAAATAGCTGACCCAGAAGCGGGAAATACTTATTGCAAAGGCCGACCTCAAAAAACTGTGAGACCCCAGGATCTGAACCCTGGGTCAAGGTTGAGGTCGACCCTGACCTAGGTCAGGGTCAAGGTCAACATAGACCTAAAAGGTCAACCCTGACCCTGAAGCCCAGAATCACCAGTCTGCAGTCCAAAATGCAGAAATTAGGCTAAATAGGAGTGGAAAGAGGGACAGAATAGGGGGAAGCCATGTCAAGATCAGGAACCCATTCAAGACACTTTCCATGACCCCAAACCACTTACTCGAAAGGATAAACACATCTACAATGGAAGTGCTTCCATTTTTTGACTATACACTAATAACGAAACTACGAATCAATAAAATAAAAAACAATAAAGGAGGTACACAAATGAATGCAAACCAACAAGGTTTGAATATTCTATTGTCTCTCTCTACTCCTTCTGAAATGTTGTTTGTGTGATGCTCAGTATTGGTGTGGGCTCAGTATTGGTGTGGGCATCGTCTATGACTTGGGAGCATCGAGAATATGATATTTATTGCTTTGATTGTAAGATGGCTTGATGCTTGAACCAATCTGACAGAGTAATGGCGCACATGACCTTGAAATCCTGGATGTTTGATTACAAGAAGGCTTGATTCTTAAACCAATCTGATAGAGTAATGGTGCACGTAATCTTGAAATCCTAGATGTATGATCACAAGAAGGCTTGATTCTTGAACCAATCTGATAGAGTAATGGCGCACATAAGCTTGAAATCCTAGATCTATGACCGGAGAAGGCTTGATGCTTGAACCAATCTGACAAAGTAATGGCGCGCATAAGCTTCAAATCATGGATCCTTCAAATGGTTATGAAGGGTTAATTATATAGAAAATGAGAATGATGTGAATGGTTGAGATCAATGCCAGAGATAGGAGGACGAACGGTTGAGATCTAAGGGAACTGGAGAAGCCATCAGTAAACTCCACCTCCTCAACTAGGAGAGAGGAGATCAAGTTTGGTTAACTGAACAACTAATTATGAGTTACCTTTTGAACTGAAGAGGTAATTTGGAGTTACCTTTTTGAACTGAAGAGGTGGGTGGATTAACCCATGTAATCAGAGATGTGATTAAGAGTTATCTTTTTGAACACCAAGAAAGGATTTAATTGAATATTTAATTCATTTTTAAATTAAAGTATTCAACATGTGAGATAATTGAATTATTTTTGGTTTAGAATTGAATTATTGAATGAAATTAAAATAATTAATTAATTAGTTCAAATATTTAAGTTTAAACTTTAGGAAATTGGATTTAATTAATTAATAGAGATTAATCAATTAAGGTTAATTAATTAAATAAAATTAATTATTTAATTAATTTTGGAGATTTGATTAGATGATTTGGGGAATGAATTTAGAAGAAAATAGATGATTAGTTAATAATTTTAAAAAACCATTAATTAATAGATGAAAATTAGTGTTGGTAATGTAAGGTCGCAAGTATGTCCATTTTAGGGTGTCTACATTTTCCCCTCTTTGATACAATGTGATTCATCATGTTGTGTTAAAGAATTTTCAGATTTGATCCTGCCCCAACTTGCCCTAGTGACAGCAGGTGGACTATATGCCCCCTCAAAAAATTAAGCATAGAAAATGTGTCAGATGAGCATTAATTTGTTGAAAATGTAAATCACTATATGATGATGATGAATGCATTCTTATGTTAGTTATGATGTTATTGATGATGGATGCATTGATTATATGATCTATTATGCACATGTTTTGGATTTTTCTTATGCAATAAATGAATGCAATCTACTATGCACAAAATATCTGAGTAAATGCATGTGTTAGTTAGAAGAAAATTAGTGTGAAGTTATCTCTGGAATAGATTGATAGATTGGACTGATAGATAGGATGGGCGACCCAAGTCACTGTCGAGTTTTCTAATTTTTTTCATCATTGCACCTTATTATGAAAATGGAAGTGAATCTAATGCACCCAGATATTTCCCATCTAGATACTGCTATGATCTCTTGATAACCAGAAGGAGTAGAGAGATTAAAAAAAAGAACCAAATGCACCCAGATATTGACCATCTGGATACCGCTATGTTCTCTGGTTTTGAAAAGAAAGAGATCCAAATGCACCCAGATATTGACCATCTGGATACCGCTATGATCTCTAATTTTGAAAAGAAAGAGAACCAAATGCACCCAGATATTGACCATCTAGATACCACTATGCTCTCTAAAAAATCTGAAGTTAAATAAAAACCAAGATAGAAATCCAATGCACCCAGATACAGACCATCTGGATAATGCTATGATCTCCTGATTTTGAAAAGAAAGATAAAACCAAGATAGAAATCCAATGCACCCAGATACAGACCATCTAGATACCGCTATGATTCTATTGGTAGGAACAAGCAGATAACAAAAAAGGATTGTCCAATTCTTTTCCAGGGTTAAGCTCAGATCATGGAATTGCGCGGCTACCAGATAAGTGACAGCGCCTATCGCATTTATCCTAAATCATCATTTCCCCTAAATTGAAATGAAACATTCCACAAACAACAATCAAAGAAAATAAGGTCACGATCCATCATAGCTACTCTCCTCACTTGGTGGATCCTGGAGTAGCGTAAGAACATAACCATGAAAGATAGACTGACATCTGACTGACTGACTGACCTAGTAAACAGATTTTTGTTCCTTGATTTAGCTTGATTCACTTGATTGTCTTGATTCCCTAATGCTTGATTGCGTCTGGTTTTAGTAATAGATGACTCATATAAGATGTATTTGTCTAGTTTTGAGCGTATCCGTCACTGTGTAAGACAATTGATTTTGTTTGATTGATTGATTGAACTTGATTGTTGGATAGCTGATCAAGCTGTGTCATATGGGCCCAATGTTGATTCACAAAGCTCATGGTTTTGACATTGATTGATTGGCTTGATCGCCAATTTGCTTGTTGATAGATTGGATAGTTGTTAAAGTTGTGTCATATGGGCTAGTGTTGATTCGCAAAGCTCATGATTTTGACATTGATTGATTGGCTTGATTGCCAGTTTGCGTTGTTGATAACCGAGCTTGTTTTATTGCTTTGAGACTTTGCAATATTTGATTTTGTTTTATGATGATTGACTTTGTTCAGGACATTTAGAATTTTTCAGATTGCCCCCAGTCTAGCAAGGCAAGGAAATTATGGATTGATGGATGAATGAGTAGATGGATGAAGATCAAAGGTGTAATGTTCTAGACCCCTGGCAGACTGGCTAATCGGACCTTAGCTTTCTGGCATATTGGAGGTGCAGGGCATACAGAGCAGATGGACTGCATAGACAGACCGTACGGTGGAGATAGATAGGCCATAGGGTGGAGGTAGGTAGGTCATACAGTGGAGGTAAGAAAGGTCATATGATGGAAGGAGGTAGACCGTACGGTGAGGATAACAGGTCGTACATGTCGGTGGAGTTGGCCATACGGTGGAGGTCATACGTGTGGAGAAGGTTGGTCGTACAGTGGAGTGTTGGTCGTACATTGGGAGTGGGGAGGTCGTACGTGTGGAATTTTGGGAGGCCGTACGTGTGGAGTGCTGGTCGTACGTAGGTTATGGTCCTACCGAGTATGAAATGTGCCTTCTTCACTATAATGAAAATACTTATTAATTCATGAGATATTAACAGGTGCATAAACAATGAAGTACCGAATATGGACGAATTTCCAAGAGAGTATATTATTAATAATGAAGTACTTTAGATTTTTCATATTTGATACAAGAAGAACAAGCAGAGTAGGGCGAGGGTTAAATCCCACCAAAATTGCAACAAACCAATTAGGGAAGGTCTTTCACTTCCAAAGTGGCGCACACCAAAACTCCAACTGGAATTCACAATAATAAGAAAATATCAAAACTTAACATGAGAAATACATCCTACACACTGGTCATAAATACCCATCAGATAAACTCCCGAGGTGTATAAATAAAGCCGACATGACACACTAACATCTACACTAAAATAAAAGATGGGTCCGGGATAAGCTAAATTGGCCGGAACCCAAATACAAGTTTATTTTATTTATTTAATATTAGGGACATTACAGTCCTCTCGTCCCAAAGATTGCTTGTCCTCAAGAAATTATAGATTCAGATGATTCAGAATTTGCTTGCCCTCCCAGGTAGCATCTTCTGACAGAAGGTTCTTCCGACGCACTAGAAATTCTTTGACCGTGCGAATCCTTAACTTTTTCTCTTGAGTGGTAATGACTTCAGCCGGCTCCAGAACTAACTTCCCTTCATCGTCGAGGGGTGGTAAATCTTCAGACACAGTGACCTGTTGCCCCACCGCCTTCTTTAGGAAAGATACATTAATTACATTATGAATCTTGCTTCCCTTGGGGAGATCCAGTTCATAGGCAACCTCACCCACCCGTTTGGAAACATGGTAGGGCCCACAGAAACATGACCTCAATTTCTCCTTCATGGATGCCTTCAGGGATGACTGCTTGTATGGCTGAAGTTGAAGGTATACCATGTCTCCCACTTCAAAACTCCTCTCAATGTGATGCCTATCAGCATAAATTTTTTGTTGATTCTAAGCCTGTAGGAGATTCCCCCAGAGTGATCTTAGGATATCTATTCCTTCCTGCAGCCAATCTTTTGCCTTTGGTGCGCGACTATCTCCCAACGTCATGTCCACGAATAAAGTTGGTTCATACCCATAAAAATATTTGAATGGATTCATTCTGATGGATATGTGATAGGTGGTGTTGTAACAATGCTCCCCCAAATGTAGCCACTTGACCCATGCTTTCTGTTGTGCGGACACATAGTTTCTGATATATCCTTCCATCCACTTGTTCATGATCTTTGTCTGTCCATCAGTCTGCGGATGGTATCTTGTGCAGGCTGACAACTCTATTCTTGCTAGTCAAAATAGTTATTTCCAAAAAGTACTGATAAAATGACTATCTCGGTCGCTCACTATGTTCTGAGGGAGTCCATGCAAGCGGAACACCTCCCAGAAGAACAAGTATGCCACCTGTGTTGCTTGGTATTCCCTTGAAATAGAAAAGAAGTGTGTATACTTGGTCAATCTATCAGCCACCACAAAGATGCAATCTCTTGCTTGCACCTTCAAAATCCCAATAATGAAATCCATTTAAATGCTAGTCCATTTCTGCTCAGGAATTGACAGTGGCTGAAGTAGACATGCTGGCATAGTGTGTTATGATTTGTTCTGCTGATAGGTAGGATATTCCCGGACATATCGGAGGACATCATTCTTTAAGACCTTCCTGGAGAACCTTTCCCTGATCTTCCTGTAAGTCTTCAAATATCCCTGATGTCCGGTCAGAGGTGAGTCGTGTATCTCCTACAGAATCTTCACCTTTAATTTGAATTCGGGTACCAAGTATATTCTTCCTTTGTAGTATAATATCTTCAACCACCTTGTATCTATCATCTTGTCCTTCGCCATCCAAAAAATGACATGAAAAATTATTCTGGGAATACTCAACCAGTAGGTGTGCTCTCCAATTGGTTGAGATTTGAGATAAAAGGCATATCATTGGCCATCTCAACAAGGCGTCAACCAACACATTATGTTTTCCCTTTATATATTCAATGTCAAAATCAAAAGCCTGTACTTTACTTACCCACTTCTATTTCTGTTCATTGAGTTCTCATTGTTTCAGGAAGTGTCGAAGGTTGTTATGATTTGTACGCACGGTGAACTTGGCTCTGGCGAGGTACTGTCAAAATTTTGTCAAGGCATGCATGATGGCGAGCATCTCCTTGTAGATGGAATACAATTTATTGGCTCTTGAAAACTTCTGAATCTCAAATGCAATTAGGTGACGGTCCTGCATCAACACAACCCCAATACCCTCTCTAGAGGCATCACAATCCAAAATTAAGGGTCGCGTGAAATCTGGAAGTGTCGGCACTGAGCAAGAGCTCATGACTTCTTTGAGCCTTTCAAAAGTTTTTTGTGCATGTTCACTCCATTGGAATGACCCTTTCTTTGTTAGGTGCATCAATGGTGCACTGAGCTATGAGAATCCCTTCATGAACCACCTATAATAACTACACAACCTAAAGAATCTGTGAAGGTCTGAGAGAGTCTTTGGTGGTGGCCAATCCAGAATGACTTGAATCTTTTCTTGATGCACTTGAACCCCTTGCCCACTGACAATGTGCCCGAGGTACAACATCTCCCTCATCCCAAACTCACATTTTGACCTTTTGGAAAACAAGGACTATGATTCCATAATCTCCAGTATTTCATCCAAATGCTTCAAATGTTCCTCCCATGTTTTACTATATATAAGTATATCATCAAAAAATACCAATAGAAACTTATGCAGTTGCTTGCTGAAGATGTGATTCATACATGACTGGAATGTGGGGGGAGCATTGGTCAATCCAAATGGCATGACTAGGAACTCATAATGCCCATAGTGGCAATAGAAGGTTGTTTTCTCCACATCTTTATCTCTCATACGGATCTAATGATACTCGTATCGAAGATCTATTTTCAAAAAATAGACTGCATCATGCAGTTCATCCAACAACTCGTCGATTCTGAGAATAGGGTACCTATTATTGATGGTTTTCTTATTTAATGCACAGTAGTCCACACACATCCTTAGATTTTTGTCCTTCTTTTTGACCAGTACGACAGATGATGCAAAAGGGTTGGAACTGGGCCTGATCCATCCCTTGTCTAGAAGCTCTTGTATTGTTGTTTCAATTTCATTCTTAAACCTTTTAGGAAGGTGGTACGGTGTGGTGATGACAGGTTGGGTGCCAGCCTCCATCTCTATAGTGTGTTCAAACCCACAGTGTGGTGGTATGCCTGGTGGTGGTATGTCAACAAAAACTAATTGATGCTTCTCCAACACATTCTGAAGTTCCTCATCCTAAAAGAAGGTAGGTTGTCCATGTACTGGTTCTGATGAGATAAAACAGTGTGTGGCCCATACCATATCATCGTGTCTAAGGATGGCTTCCATCCGCCAGGCATAAATTTCCCTCAGTCCTCCATTCGACATTCTCCTTAGAACAACTTTATTTTCATCCACCTCGAATGAAAATTCCATCTGTTTGAAACTCTTTGTGTATTCATCCAATGTTTCCATCCACTGGATGCCGAGGATGACTTCCATATTGTCCAAATCAACTACGAAGAAGTCATCTGGCATCGTGTGGTTACCCATAGAAATGCTCAGCTGTGGGACCAGATGGGTGCAAGACAATATGCTTCCTCCTTCCACCTTGACATCAAGTCCTTGGTGTGCCTCTGTTTGTAAAGCCCTTCATTTGACTAGTGAGGAGTTGATGAAGTTGAGGGTAGCCCCACTGTCTAGCATGACCACAACCCTCTGTCCCTAGAGAGTACCCTGTACCCAGAAAATAGTGCATCTCAGGGTTCCAGCTAAAGCAGCAATGGACCTGCCTCTTTTCAACAATGTGGAAATTCTTTCCGCATGGTTTAGGTTAGCTTCTCGGGCAGCTATTTTTTTGTCTTCCTCATCTTCTGGTGCATATTCTTCCTCTTCATCATCTGAAATTACTTCAATATAGTGGAATTATCCCTTGCCTAAGAAATGATGTCAAGGTTCCCATGGTTCCCTACAATTGAAGCATAGCTTCCTCCTTCTAAGCTCCCGTCAGGTAGCCTCATCCAGTAGAGGTCACTTTGGCGGAGGTCTGTTGTCCTTTTCTTTGGGAATGAGGGGTGGTTTGGACTATGCATAATTCATGGAGGAGGAGGAGGAAGATGTTGACATGTTGTGTGCCTTCTTTATTTTCTTTGTGAGCGTGATGGGATTGAACCCCTTCACCCATCCTTTCAAAGGTTCTACCAACCCATCCATGAATAACATGACCAATTGTCTCTCTGAAATATCAATTACTAGGACTGATAATCTTTGAAATTCTGTAATGAAACAGTCCACTATACCCGTTTGTTTCAACTGAAATAAATCTTTGAAATTAAGCTTTAGATGTCTTCCATCAAAACAATCCATTAATCTCTCAGTGAAATTAGCAAAGGAGGTTATCTGATCATGGCCCAACGTGACCATGTCATGATGCCACCATTCATGAGCTAACCCTTCCAAATGTAGGGCCCCAATTTTTATGGCTTCATCCTCTGGAATAGGGTTGAGCTGGAAATAGGTGTTGACCTTCTGCACCTAGGCCCTAGCTATGGTGGAACTAGAACCATCAAAAGTTGATAAATTAACTTTACCTATCTTTCTCCTAAGGTTGTTGTGATGACATGTAACTGATTGAATGTTTGATAATGTTAAGTTGAAGATGATGCAAAACATTAAACCAGTTAGTGGTTTGTATTGTCATTGATGTCAACTTAATATCATCTATACGGTCATGTACATAATGCCAAAGACTTCAGAGAATCAATGGAATAAAGGTTATGTTTTCAGCAATGCATAAAAGTCAAGTACTCACTAAGTGATAGACAACACCGACAGAGTGCACACCATCAGTAAAGGCACAGAAAAATTCATAGTGATGCCTGACAAGCATAAGACAGTGTTTCCCAATGAGAAAGATCCAATGAAGCCTGAAAGATGGAGTTCCCAAAGCTAACTGAAGTTACACTGACATAACTGGCAGTTGTCACCGGCGACGAACTGCAGAATTGACCGACAGAACAAAGAGATCAGAAAATGACAAAATATCTAGCTAGAAGAGCTTAAGGATAGACTTAACTGATTGTTTTATTTGTTTTATTCAACCATAGTTAAGTAATTGATTTATACAGTTGGAAAGAAGATAACTACGAGATAAATAAGGAGTTAAAGTCGTAAATCAAATTGGCTGGATTATTTTTCACGCCAAGAATCAAGAATCAAGAATCAGAAATAAAGGAATATCATGTATATATAAGAGACAAGCATAATTCATTTCCATAGGTAGTCATATACATGGGGGAGTGAATTGAAAGAAGATGATGAAGAGAAACTGGTGAAGGATAAACTTCATACAGTCCTGATCAATCAAGCTAAGGGAGAGCTAAAGAGTTCTGTAGACAGCGACGAACAGTGAAGCACAACATCACATAGCAGAAAGTGTAAAGTACAAAGGAATTGAATTGATACATTGACCAGAGAGGTATTGCAAGTAAATAGATCTGAATATCTGCAATTCAAAGTTGCATTAGAAACAGGTTATTGTGTTTCAGTTTAACCATTGAAGTATTAAGTCTCTTAACAGAGTAGGACTTAACCATCTTCTATAATTGAGGTATATCCTATAAGATTACCAAAAAGGTTGATTCATGATAGTAGCATCGGTCTTACCTAAAGCCTATTGACATTCTAAGAAGGAGGTTGATTCAAGGATGGTAGTAAGATTAGCATAAAGCCTATTGACAGTCTAAAGGCTGATTCAAGGATGGTAGCATAGATGCCAGATACTAAGTGACAATCTATGTATAAAAATCCTCTAACAAGGTCACACTTAAAAGTGTGTTTGTAACCTTTAACAGGGTTGGCTCCTAATAGGGCTCACTTTAGAAGAGTGAAAATTTGGGATACCGGTCCTAGTGGTTTTTCCTTTAATAGGGTTTCCACGTTAAAATCCATGTGTTATGTGTGTATGGTTTATTACTTTATTTTTTTACATTTCACATATGCATTTCTGGATTGATTGGTTTACTCTGCATATTTACTGAGCTTTGGTAAATAAGTTTTACTGCTTATTGGTAATCAAGGAGAATAAGGACAGACAAGGTAAACCGATAGATAGTTAATTATTTCAAGTATTTAAAGGCATACATCTTCTAGGGACTTAATAATCTGAGGTGTATTGATTAGTGGATTAAAGTTTAAAGGATAAATTTTTTGGGCGACTGATTCACCCCCCCCCCTCTCAGTTATTACTAACAATTGGTATTAGAGCTTGTGTGCTTAGAAGGAAGGTTTCAAGACCTAAGTAAAGATCACAAGATGAACAGACGAGATGTGCCCAAGTTGAACAAAGACAACTTTTCTTCATGGCAAAGCAGAATAAGACTCCACTTATCAGGTATTGGCAATGATATTACTAAATACTTATATACTAAATATGTTTTGCCTACAAGACCATTGACGATAGATCAATTGAGAGTAAAACATGAACATAATTGCATGGTTATAGAGCTTTCTTCCTCACTCTCTGATGTTGAATTTGAGGATGTCAAAGATTGCAAAAATGCAAAGACAATGTGGGATAAGCTAAAACATGTACATGGAGGTGATACAAATATTCTGAGAGCCAAGGTAGAAAGCCTTAGAAGAAAGTTTGATGATCTCAGCATGAAAGAAGGTGAAAAAATCACTCAGTACAACACAAGAATAAAAGTAGTCAATTCTATACGAGGCATTGGAGGTACACTTGAAGAGGAGACAGTGGTAAGTAAAATCTTAAGAACCTTATTGCCTGTATATGCTATTAGAGTCTCTACTATTCAAGAAATGAGAGCAGTAGCAAACAATACAGTCACTCTTGATAGCCTGATTGGTAGACTGATTTCATTTGAGATGAATAATTTTTATAATAGTGTCTTACCAAGTTTAGAGTCTGCATTTAATTCTTCTATGAGAATAAGCAAATCTAGTCAGAGACACTCATCTAGAAGAGACAGTGAAAGCGAAAGTGAAGAAGAAGATCTAGATGAAATTGAATCACTCATGGCGAGAATAATGCAAAGAGGAAAAGGTAAATACAAAGGCAAGTTACCACTTGTATGTTTGAATTGTAAAGAGATTGGACACTTTAATGCAAGATGTCCTAACAAAAGAAAAGATGACAAAAGTGATAACAGATCTTTTGAGAATAAATTTGATAGAGGTGACAACAAAGATTACAGAGGTTACTGACAATCATAAAGAAATGATACCCAAGATTACAAGGACAAAGGCAAGAAGGCTAGCTATCTAGCTGCTTGCAAAGATGAAGATACTGACACCGAATTGGATGATGATATTGAGAAAGTATTTGTAGCTATGAAGGATGATTCAGATGCAGATAAAAGGTATGAAGAAACTGCACTCATATCTAAGATTAGTAAGAATAATATCTGGATTATAGATAGTGGCTGCACTCACCATATGACCGGTGACAAAGAAAATTTTAATACCTTTGAATATTATAAAGGTGGTACAGTAAGAATGGGAAATGATACACCTTGTCAAATTGAAGGTAAAGGAATAGTAATGCTGATTAACCTGATTAAATGTGAAAATGCTTTTTGGGTAAAAGGATTGAATTATAATTTGTTGAGTGTTTCTCAGCTGAATAATTCAGGTCACAGAGTAGCATTTGAGAACAAGAAGGCAAAGATCTTCAATGAATCAAGAATACTGATTGGTACCGGTGAACAGACCAAAGGTAACTTATTCTATCTGAATGATACTAACCCCACTTGCTTGATGACTAGGAATGAAGACATATGGTTGTGGCACAAAAGACTGTGTCATGTGAATTTTGACAACATGATGAAAATAAGAAGGAAAAGAAGTGTAAGAGGCTTACCAACAATGACAAAGCCAGACAACATCATGTGCAAAAATTGTCAAAAGGTAAAATGACAAAATCTAGTTTCAAAAGTAAAACCCATACATCTGATGACATTCTAGAATTAGTTCATACTAATTTATGTGGACCAATGAGGGCAAAGAGATATTATGGAGATAGATATTTTATTCTCTTTGTTGATGATTATTCTAGAATGATGACAGTGATGTTTCTAAAAGAAAAATCTGAAGCATTCAAGATATTTAAATGGTACAAGGCTATGGTAGAAAAATAGAGTGGTAAGGATCTAAAATGTTTAAGATTAGATAGAGGAGGAGAATTTATATCAGATGAATTTGCTAATTTCTATACTGAGCATGGTATAAAAAGACAGGTTTCTACACCAAGAACACCACAACAAAATGGGATTGTTGAAAGAAGGAACAAATCAATAATTGATTGTGCAAGAACACTGATGATAGAGAAGGACATCACCCAGATCTTCTGGAGGGAAGCTGTTAGCGCTGCTGTCTATACACTTAATAGAGTACAATTGAGAAAGGACTCAAAGAAGAATCCTTATGAGCTATGGTATGGTAAAACACCCAATGTAAGTTACTTCAAAATATTTGGCAGTCAATGTTATGTCTTAAAAGATAATAGAAATGGAAATCTCGACGCCAAAAGTGATGACGGTATTTTTCTACGGTATTCTACCAAAAGAAAAGCTTTTAAATGTCTACTCAAGGCTTCTAAAAAAATAGTTGAAAGTGCAAATGTGAAGATTGATGAATTTGTAGAAAAGAATGAAGTGGAAAGCACAAAAGAACTAAAGGACTACAACAAGTTTGTATACTGTGAAGGACCCATAACTCTACCCGAGCAACAGTGCTTCAATCTAGAACAACAGAATGTTGTAACCGACGGTCAAAATATTGTTACCAACGGTCAGGATAATGATCAAAATGATGTGCAAGATAATGAAAATCAAATTAATACACAAAGAGATGTACCTATAATTGCAAGGTATGTAAGAAGGAACTACCCAGAGGACCAGATCACAGGAGATAAGAAAGTCGGTACAAGAACAAGAAGTAAGTCTTTAAACTCAAATTGCTTAATTTGTGAGTTTGAACCAAAATTTGTCAATAATGCACTTGATAATGAAGAATGGATAAGTGCTATGAATGATGAGATTGAAAATATTGAAAATAACAAGACATGGTCACTTGTGACAAGACCAGATGACAAGAATGTCATCAGTACAAAATGGATATTCAGGAACAAACTGAACGAGAATGGACAAGTCACAAGGAACAAAGTAAGACTAGTATGCAAGGGGTATGCACAAGAGAAAGGTATAGACTATGGAGAAACCTTTGCACCCATTGCTAGGCTAGAAGGATTAATAATTCTAGTTGCTTATGCTGCATACAAAGGATTCAAAGTATATCAAATGGATGTCAAGTCAGCATTCCTAAATAGAATACTTGAAGAAGAGGTATACATTGAGCAACCAGAATGGTTTGTGGATCTAGACAAGAGGAATATGGTATGTAGACTTCACAAAGCCTTGTATGGAATAAAACAAGTTCCCAGAGCCTGGTATGAACAACTTCATTCCTATCTAATAAGTATTGCTTTCATGAGGACTAGTGAAAATAGTAATCTTTATTTGAAAGAAGATACTAATGCTAACACTTTGATTGCTGAAATATTTGTTGATGACATCATATTTAGAGGCAATGATATGCTATGAAAATTATTCACTGACGAGATGAGAAAAGAATTTGAGATGTCTATGTTTGGAGAGATCAAGTTCTTTCTTGGTCTACAAATCATTCAACAAAGTGAAGGTATTTTCATTACACAATCCAAATACATCAAAGAAGTCCTGAAAATATTCAAGATGGAAGATTCCAAACCTGTTGGAACACCGATGGCTATTGGATGCAAATTAACAAAGAAAGACAAGACAATAGAAGTAAATTAGACTCTATACAGATCAATGATATGAAAACTCATGTATGTTGTACACACTAGAATAGTTATTGCACATGCAGTAGGAATTATTGCTAGATTATCTGGTAACCCCAGGGAATCACATATAACTGATGTGAAAAGAATTCTAAGATATCTGAAGAATACTAAGGAATTTGGCTTATGGTATAGAAAAAAAGGCAAATTTGAACTAAAAGTGTTTACCGACGTTGATTGGGCTGGAAATATTGATTACCGAAAGAGCACAACTAGAGGAGCATTATTTATGGGTGACAAACTTGTCACATGGATTAGCAAGAAGCAAGGATGCATCTCTTAGTCTACTGTAGAAGCATAATATGTTGCTGCTACTGCAAACTGCTCAAATATTGCATGGATCAAACAGTTGCTGGAAGGTATGCATATGAAGATCATAGAACCAGTAATTATCTATTGTGATAACACCAGTGCAATAAATATT
>MU223905.1:121136-138792 GCA_018584345.1 Thuja plicata
CAAGTATTTCAAGGCATACATCTTGTAGGGACTTAATAATCTGAGGTGTATTGATTGGTGGATTAAAGTTTAAAGGATAAATTTTTGAGGCCACTGATTCACCCCCCCTCTCAGTTATTACTAACATGTCATTATATTATCCACCCTGATTGTTGCAGCCTGAATATCTCATTCTCAGATCTACATAATCCTTGTAGGTGATATCCCCTTCTAGATTTGTATTCCTCCAGTCCTCCCGAATTTGATCTTGCATATCTTGGTATGTAGGTGGTTCTCTATGTTGTGCTTCTGTTTGAGGGGGGAAGGTGGGCATTGACGGTCGAGAGCGTGTTGGTTTGGGGTTTCCCCTACTTGCAATAGAATTGTCACTTTGCACATTTTTCTCTGTGGGTGCTTTTCCTTCAGCCAATTTTCATAATGTCTCCTCCATGAGTCGCTGAGTGTCATTGATCTACATTTGGTTTCTGGAGAGCTCTCTTAGCAATTTCATGACTTGAGTGGTAGGATCATGTTGATCTTCCATTCTATCAGCCAAGTGATATATGTTCCTTCTCCTAGTATATACTTGCATTCAACCCACAAGCTGGCAGAATCACCAACTCTGATACCATTGTAATGTTCCAAACCCCCTGCAGACTGGCTGACTGGACCTCAGCTTTCTGGCATACTGGAGGTGCAGGTTATACGGAGCAGATGGACTTCACAAACAGGTCATACGGTGGAGACAGATAGGCCATATGGTGGAGGTAGGCAGGCCATATGGTGGAGGGAAGATAGGTTGTACGGTGGAAGGAGGCAAACCGTATGGTGAGGATAACATGTCATAAGTGCTGGTGGAGTTAGCCATACGGTGGAGGTCGTATGTGTGGAGAATGAAGGCCGTATGGTGGAGTTTTGGTCATACATTGGGAGTGGGGAGGCTATACGTGTGGAGTGTTGGGAGGTCGTACATGTGGAGTATTGGTCGTACGTAGGTTTTGGTCCTACCGAGTGTTGGTTCTCAAAATGATAGATTAGACTTCTTGCGGATTTCACTTATCCAACAAAGATAGATACAATCGATTTGCCAACAAAAGAGGTTTCAACAACCTCCTACAATTTTGATTCCACAAAACCAAGGCTAGTGGGCCTGCACTTTAAAACATGTCTTCAAAGTCTTCTAGAGGTTTCCTATAGCGGATAACTGATAACTTCAACTCCTGCTTCTCAATGTGTTAATAAGATCACAAAATTGAAAATATATGTGTTAATGAAATGTAATGTATTTAATATTTGCTTGATATAATTGAGATATGAACTAAATTAGATGAAAGAAAAGAATAATTCAGAACTTGAAACAATGGAAACTTATACCGCAATTCAATTAACAAGAGAAGACCAGTGCTTTATTTCAATAATGGGCAATAGAGTCGATAATTCTTCAATCCTATGTTCAACTCCAGAGACGGCTTTGAAAACAAAAGCTTATCACCTTAAATGCTTAATAATATGCACATATAACTATAAAATTTTAAAAGTATTTCAATTTAATACTATTTCTCAGATGACGGACTAATTGATCAATATTTTAATCAATAAGATTTTAACCATGCAAAAATGAGAAAGAAATAATTGAATATACAAAACATAAACTTAAATTGAAATATGCACAAATCAAAACTATCACTTTAAGGAATGTCAATTGGTTTATCTGAAGGACTTGATTGTAAAGAAAGAACAAAAATGATTGCAAAATTGAAATAAATACCGACTTATCTCTGCTGGATAAGAAAGCATATATAAAATCCTTGCATACAATGTTTGAAATCAACTGTCTATTATTCTGTCATTCCCTAAGAATTCATCGTCGTATCATCATGTCTTGTTCCAAAATGTTATTCTATCTCTTTTGCAGATTTACGAATGAATATAAATATAAAAATGAAAGGGTGTGTGCAAACATCACACCCTTTTCGTAAAACTAATCCATAACCGACCATTTTATATGAATTTAATAACAATTATCCTTCATTAATCAGCCATAACAGCTAACTATTCGGTTGGGCAAGTTGTAAAATTGTATGCTTAATAAATCTGTATAAAACTCCACCATAGCTGCACTCGTAATCCCTGCTGATGCGTTTGAAGATGGTGGCAATATTTGATGGATTTACAAACTGTATCCATTCCTATGCAGAATTTTATTGGGAAGAGGATAATATTGTATCCCTCCATAACACTCACGCTGAGACAAGAGGATTCTGTAATGCTTATGATGGCTGGGAAAGATTGTTCAATGTTTTCCACAAGTCGCCTTGAATTGTGACGTTGATGGTTACAAATTGATATGAAGATGTCACCTCTACGGTAATGCTATTGGATGAAATACAAGACTGTCATTGTTTATAAAATGGTATATAATAACATTGGGGCCGAAATCAGAAGATGTCATCAATCTTGATTGCGCTGAAATTATGAAGTTTCTACAAATCTTGTTATGGTTGCAAGTTGGAATCATATCAATGTGGCTATGTATCATCTTAGAATATGTTTCTGATTGCTACGGTTCTATGATGTACTTGGGAAGTTGATCCACTATGTGGACATGGAATGGAGTTTGCTATTTTTAGCGCATATTTTCATTTAGCCAAGTTACGTTCTTTTGGTGTGAACAACCTCTGAATTTAAAGTAACACCGGCCTCCTTTATTCCCTGTCACCTTTGTAAACAGATCTCTCTGCAAACGACCATCATGCTATGGAGAATTGGTGGCAACGTGGGAACTTGCTACTGCATATATCATGTTAATGGATGTTTGAAGAAAGTCAGCGGACTGCATCATGTAGGCGACTGTGCTATGGAGGCATCTATGTTGTTTGGAATGTGCAAACATGTCGTGCCTATTGTCTTCATCGACCCTATCCTTTTCTTGCCACCTTTGTGATGATGTCAACATCATTATCATTTTAGTTCTCACCACCTTTTGCTACCTAAAACATTAACAATAATAGTCATGTTTTAAATATTAAAGTAGTGATCAAGGTATAATTATAATTAAACTATCTATAATATTAATAATCAATAGATAAAAGAAGAATTTCAAATAATCATAAAGCATTTGAAATTAACATAATCAATAATATAATCTTTTATTTATATTTATACAAAGCATTATAACTTTTGTTAGTCTTTCTTTGCACTAACTACTTCTTATCATTTCGACAAAGACTTTACCTTGATTCAATAATAATAATAATGAATAACGTACCATTAATGAAATATATCTTTCTTCATAACAAATGGCATGAAATTTATATATTAAGTGGGCATATTATAACTTTTGTTCATGATTATTTAACCAAGAAAGTCATTTAACATATATCGATATCATAGAAGGAGAATAATAAACACAAATACTTGCAAATAATAATATGAGTGTTCTCGAAAATAACATGGTATTAATATAGTATTATCTTTTTAAAACAACGATATCGTTTATTCAAATTCCTTCTTATATTCATAAGCATAACACTTTTAAAAATATATATATATATATATTTACTAACTTCCTTTTCAATATTATTATTACACCAAAAATAATGACAAACCTAGATATTATATAAGAATTAGAGTGTGTCATATATGTGAAAAGGAGATATCAATTATCATCATTATTACCAATCAAACTATAACACATTGTAATTTTCAAATCATAATCATAAATAACAATATCATTTTATCTCATGAAAGAAATAATCATTCAAATTCATGGAAGTTTAATTAAACCAATATTAACCTCTTCAAAAACATTAATAGATTGCTACGAAGAACATGATTAAGTCAAATGTATAATCCTCCACATAATATATTTTATCTTTGCTTCTATAACCAATATGGATTAGAGATTTGTGATGTAATAGTACAATATGCAGAATTCCATGTGATTACATTAGGATTTAGATGAAAGCATCATATAGGACTTCAAAAGCATTTTAATTGTAATTACATCATGCTTTTAAGGAGAGAAAGTTACAAGATCAGGTGCTTAAATTTCTTTATTGAAAAAGAGTCTTAAGAAAATGAATCAAGGCAAAAGAGGTTTTCAAAATATTGAACGACAAGACATATGAAAGTGAATGACAATACTTTGATAAGAGAAAGATGATGAAAAAAGAAGCTATAAAAGACAAGTAGGTATGTGTAGACAGTTACTTCCCTGAACAAGAATGGATACAAATTAATTTGTTGATATGGGTTCCACCACCAAGTATGAAATGCGCCTTCTTCACTGCAATGCAAATACTTAGAAATTCATGAGATGTTAATAGGTGCACAAACAATGAAGTACCGAATATGGACCAATTCCTAGGAGAGTATATTATTAATAATGAAGTACTTAAAATTTTCCAGATCCAATACAAGTAGAACAAGAAGAGTAGGGCGAGGGTTGAATCCCACCGAAACTACAATAGGCCAATTAGGGAAGAAATTTCACTTTCGAAGTGGCGCACACTAGAATTCCAACTGGAATTTGCAATACTAAGAAAATATTAAAACTTAACATGAGAAATACATCCTACACGCTGGTCATAAATACCTGTCGGACAAACTCCCGAGGTGTACAAATAAAGCCGACATGACACACTAACACCTACGCTAAAAAAAAGATGGGTCTGGGATAAGCTAAATTGACCGGAACCCAAATATAAGTTTATTTTATTTATTTAATAATGGGGACATTTCAAGGACTATCCACGGGATGGGATAACATGTTTCTTTGCAAGATAAGGGACATGACATGAAAAGATAAGATAAATACATGGTGCATTGATTGACATGTGGTTGAAAAGAGTGGAGATGTCAAGAGGATGCTGAAAACAGGTTTTGCATTTTTTATTTGTATTTTCTATCAAGACCAAGAGAGGGATTTGATAGGATAATTATAGGACATGGATAGGGAAAGCAAGATCAAGAATGGACAAGGGGAAGATATATGGATTCAAGACTGTAAAAAGATAGGAAATATGGAACATAGGGATGTGGAAAACATGAAGCATATATGACATGTGATGCGAGATCCCTAGCCTTGTCAAGATCAAAGTTGGGAAAAAAGGAAATATGGATGTTGATAAGATAAGGGTTATGAGGGATATAGGTTTAATGGAGGAAATGAAAGGGATGTGATGTGATAGGAAAATATGGATGGGACATGCCCCCATGTATGGAATGCAAGAAGTTAATAGATTACACATGATGCATGTTTGCCTGGTTTTCATCATGGTACTTGCCCAATGTGCCTGTTTGCCAGGTTTTCACTAGTGGACGAATATTTTTCTCTTTTTTCCTTATTTTTTTAAAAACTTTTTTGGAAGATGATAGACTCATTATAGGACATGGAGTAAGGACTTAAGAATCTTTCTCTTCATATTGTAACCTTGTAATATGTGTTACAATAGATCATGGCTATTGAAGGTATGCTCAAAGATGTTGATAGGGTGATGGAAAAGGGGGATAAAATGGATGAAGTGGGATAGGGTGATGGTTTATGAAAAATATTGGACAAGAGGATGGATGGAAGACTAGAATATATGTGTTGGATAATGGAGGGATTGCAAGAAGAATTGATTTTGAGTGGATGGATATGTGGGAAAGAACAACATTGGCACACACCTTGAGGGGTGATGGAGTGATGGAGGGAAAAGAGATTTTGGATTTGATGGAAGAAAATGAGATTTTGGATTTGGTGGAGGAATGGTTATGAATTTTGGGACACAAGGACCCAAAATGGATTTGGAAGGTTGGAGATGTTTAAATGGATGGATAGAAATTTTTGATGCCAACTTGGATTTTTCTTTGGGATACTGTGCTTCAAGAATCTTCTTAGGAATCCACATGGATTTTAATTTTTTATTCTTTTGTGGGCCCTTAGAACTCATTGTTTCTACAAGATATTCAGGAACCCATATTGATTTTGACTTTTCTTTTTGATCAAGGGGCCTTTGTGGCCTTTTGGACATTTCTTTTTCCTTTTGGGTCATATTTTTTATTTTTTTGTACATGTCGATTAGACTGGACATGTTGATCCTTGACTACATGTGGATTTCTCGACTTATGGAACTTATGTTTGGCATCCAAATTTCTTGAAAGGGGAATGTTATTCATCGATGGATAATAATGGTATGGAGAATTTTTGGATGGGTGGAAGGTTTTCCAAGATGTGTGACTTTGTTGAGCTTGATTTAGGAATGGAGAAGCGGATTGTAAACTAGTGGATGGCGGAATATATGGACCTAAGATGGATGGAAGGGGTGAAGGGGAAGGTATACATTTGGATTTGGATATGGAAGGGGTACCAACATCTTGATAATGAGTATTGTTATGGAGGCCATGACCATTAGAATTTTCTCTTATATGAAAGGTTTTTAGTGTACTTTGTTCATGGACATCTAACCCTTTGACTTGATAATATTTTCTTTGACCAGTAGGATACTTTCTACAAGAGGTGAGTCCATTTTGAGGTGGATATGATATGGAAGAAAACATAGGATCATGAAGTGGACCAGATCAGATGGAAGTAGATAAATCCATTTGAAATGCATGGGTTTCATGAACAACTTGCATAAATGTGTTGGGATCATGAGGGGGATCAGGAGGAATGATAGGATCTTGTGATGGAATAGGAGCAGTGACAGGATCATTTGGTAGGATAGGATCTTGTGGAGAAGATGGAGGATTAGGACATGGATATGAAGGAATTGTAGGATCTTGAGGAGGATCTGGAGGGATGATGGAATCTTGTGGTGGAGATGAAGGTGAAGGGATACTTTGATCTTCACTTGGAAGAGGACCATCAGACTCCATTTTAGGGGTGATTTTCTCTTGACTATGAATGGAATCCTTTGAAATAATAGGAAGGATGTCATGATCTTTCTTAGGAATAGGAAGTGGAAGGTACATAATACTTGGAAGGTGAACATTTGACTCAATTTTAAGGGTGAATTTCTCATGAAATTGGATAGAATCATTTGGGAGAATGGGTGGGATGTCATGATCTTTATTAGGCATAGGAAGTGGAAGGTCCATAAGACTTGGAATGAAACTTTGTTCTTGGGATGGAAGGGGGTCAACTTGGATAAAATGGACAAGGATAGTGGAATCTTCATGAGTTTCTAGAAGTATAATATCTTGGTAAAAAACTACACAGGTTTGGTCATTCTTGGGATCTTGATCTTGATTTTCTTTAGGACTTATTTCTTCATGCTTTGCATCATCCTCTTGACATAGGGTATCAATTGGAATATGTATGGTGGATTCTTGTAAGGGTTCAATGTTTTGACATGAGGGGGAAGGATTTTGAATGAGACTCTCTAGAGTAGGTTCGTCTAGGAATGAAGCATATAGTGGCATCAGATCTAGGATAGTTGAGCCGTAAAAGGGATTAACATTGAAATCTATTGTGGATAGGCCTTGGGAGGTCTCATCACTGGATATATCATTTGATATGAATGAAAAATATTTCTCTTGTGATTCTTCATGGGATGAATGGGAAATATGGAGGCTTTTGTGGGACTTCTTCATAGGAGATAGATGTGTGAACATTGTTATTATTTTCGAATGGACCCTTGCTAGACATGGGTAGATGATTTTGATCTTTCTTAACAATAGAATGATGTCTATGAACTGGTTTTTGAATTAAACTCTTGAAAGGTTTAGATTGGTCTCCCAGGGATGACATATTTTCAATTGTGTTTATTTGGGAAATCATCGGTGGTGGATTTGAGGAAATATGAGGACGTTCATTGACTTGTGATGTGATCTAAGATATAT
The DNA here is from genome assembly GCA_018584345.1 of Thuja plicata. Lineage (NCBI taxonomy): Eukaryota > Viridiplantae > Streptophyta > Pinopsida > Cupressales > Cupressaceae > Thuja > Thuja plicata. Next base: position 128,943 of record MU223905.1, read on the forward strand.
AATCAATAGGGTAGGGATATAAGTACTCTATAGTGTAATACTTTGGTTGGTTTTGACTTTGAAGATCATCTAGCTGATTTTTTAGGTCTTGCACTTGTTCCATGAGGATATTAGTTTGTTGTCATCATAGTTTGTGTGCCAACTCGGGGAAACTATCTAAATAGACAAGAGGTTTGTTTTCATCATAGTAGTTGGGTTCTTGTTCTTCTTTGTATGAGGGAAATTGGTTATCATCTTTCTCTTTTTACCATGGGGAAATTGGTTGATATAGGACTCATCCGATTGTGTTCTAGCCTTTGACCTAGTGTAAGGTCCTCCATAAGGTGTGTGAGACATAGTGTTGTCTAGATTTTTTGACTAAAACAAGTGATATAAAGAAAATAGAAAAGGATAACCTTTCTAGGAAAGTCTGAGTTATGTTTGGACAAGGGTAATTCTAAGGACAGATGTTGATTTATTTTGATCTCAAAGACTTGGCGATGTAAGAATAGGATTCTTTGACTATTGCCTGGGACAAAGTCACCGATAGAGATATGATGATTTTGAGATAACAGGATCAAGATATTTTGAGTCTGAACTTTTGAACTAACAATGTTTGGACAATAATCGTGCTTTCAAATAACGGATGATCTTTAAAGTTTAGAGATTCACACAATGTTCTTCACATTTTTCTGGGATAGACACTGATCTTTTACACAGAATGAGGGGTCTTTCCAAGAGTTTCAGGTAAAAACAAGTGTTTCAAATTCTCTGGATTAAATGCAGAAAACTTCCACTGATTGTGGTAAAGTGACAGGTCTATTGCGGCAATCAATCACCGATTACGGTAATTGAAAGGTCAAGTGCGGAAATAAAAAGGATGATTGTGGTAGAATTATGTCAATTATGGTAGGATGCGGGAAATTGCGGCAAAGGGGAAACAACCTAAAAAAGATCTTAAATTGGCTTCACTGTCTGATAAAATTGATTTTCTGGAACAATGTTTTGATTTACAAAATAGGTTTTGATGTTGACACCCTAGACTTTAACACGTTTGACTCATTTTGATAGTTTTGATGTTTGTTTTTCATTTTGGAGACTGATCAAAGAACAAGCACAATGGACAATGTGTTTTGTAATCTAGCACAGGTTTCAATATAAGGACAAACATATAAATCTAAGGAAAAATTGGCTTTGAAATATAATGTTATAGGCCCAATGCTTGAACGTTCGTTAGCTCACACAACAATTTTCACACTACTAGGACACGAAGGTCCACAACGTAGGTGCCCGTGTTTTTGCCATTACTAGATATTGTTGTCATGCTAGTGAAGATCTCTTTCACTAACACAATACCCTGGAACACATATGTTGGGAATCTTATGGGAAATTCTGCAACCCCTTGCACTATAATAAGGTACTTTTTCAGAGGTGAATCAAGTTGGCCTCTATTTTAACAAGGTTGTAGTAGGGTTCGTGGCATCTATCCAATCAGTTTGTACATGTGTGACTCACTTAAGAGCCTAGTTGACCATGCTGGCTACTTAGGGATATTCACCAGATCCAAGCTATCATCAACACACCTCGCCTAAGCTTGGCTAGATATAAAATAGAACTTTGGTTCGCATCTTGTTTATATACCGATCAGAAGGATTATCTGTTTAAGGTCATTCTCTAAGGAAGAAGCGCATTCCCCAGATAGGCCTTTCTAAAAAGTATAAAGGTTTTTAATCTAACAGATTGTGCAAGTGCACCAAGGACTCAAGACACAAGGTTAATCGATTAAACTCCAAAGTTTCAAATATGAATTTAAGCTAATCACCCATACAAGCACGAATGTTCAATTTTAAGCCCAAAGCAGATGATGATTTTCTTGTTCATTTTTAATGCACCAATTTTGAAATATTGAGGTTCAAGATGTTTGGCATACAATCTTCTTTTTAAGCACTAAAATGACAAATGAGTTAATTTTAGTTGCTTTGTTAAATTTGTTTCCATCACCACAAGCTGAAACAACAAGGTTAGTAACACATGCTGAATCCTGAAATTTGACTAAGTCTAAAATTTGTTAAAATCCTCCAAAATCTAGATTTTCTATTTTAACTCGTAGAGATCTAAAACCACTCTCAAACATCCTAAAAGTATATATTTAAAATATAACTTAAAGTATACGAAAGGTAAATGTTATATTTTAAATATTTCAAACAAAATTTCAGAAGCTGATAATTGCAAAACATAAATACCTCCCTCAATTATGGAAAAGTTTTGGTGATTACGGCAACCTTTCAACAATTGCGGCAAACTTTCAGCGATTGCGGCAGGATGTTGTCGATTGCGGCAAACTTTTCACGATTGTGGTCTTCTTCTGGAAATTTTGGTAAATGATTTCAATTCCATTCTTCTTTTGGCTATTGCGGTAAAATTCCATCAGATGAGGAAAATTTCTGGAGATTGCGGAAAAATATTGTCATTTGCAGCAATATACTGGCGATTGTGGCACAGATCGGTCAATTACGGTATACCTTAGTCAATTGCGGCAATAAGCTGACATTTGTGGCATGGATCGATCAATTGTAGCACACTAAAAAAAATGAATAAATAAATAAAAGAATTGTGAAACCCTCAAATCAATTGCGGCATTAAACTAGTCGATTGCGAAAGATTTTTGTCAATAGCAGATAAATACGAATGATTGCAAAATTACAATGATATCGAAAAAAACACAAAAAGAAAATCTGCAGCCGTACGACCTAGGCCAAAAAGTTTTTTCTGTCATTTTAAAGTGATATTTGGGTTGTTTGATTCATGTCAGGTTCACCAAAATGTATGCGGGATCAAAATTTGTAACGTTCTCAATTACGAGGGGTTAGTAGCACTGATTTGCAATGGGGGAAATCAATCAAATGACTACTAATAATGAAACTATGAATCAATAAAATAACAAGCATTAAAGGAGGTACACAAATGAATGCAAACCAACAAGGATTGAATCTTCTATTATCTCTCTCTACTCCTTCTGAAATGTTGTTTGTGTGATGCCCAGTATTGGTGTGGGATGCGTCTATGACTTGGGAGTGTCAAGAATATGATATTGAATGATTTGATCACAATGATGGCTTGATGCTTGAACCAATCTGATGGAGTAATGGTGCACGTGAGCTTGAAATCCTAAATGTTTGATCACAAGAAGGCTTGATGCTTGAACCAATCTGACAGAGTAATGGTGCATGTAAGCATGAAATCCTGGATGTATGATCACAAGAAGGCTTGATGCTTGAACCAATATGACAAAGTAATGGTGCACATAAGCTTGAAATCCTGGATCTATGATCACAAGAATTCTTGATGCTTGAACCAATCTGACATAGTAATGGCACACGTAAGCTTGAAATCGTGGATCCTTCAAGTGGTTATGAAGGGTTGATTATACAGAAAATGGGAACGATGTGAATGGTTGAGATCAATCCTAGAGATAGCAGAATGAATGGTTGAGATCAAAGGGAACTGGAGAATCCATTAGTAAACTTCACCTCCTCAACTGGGAGAGAGGAGATCAAGCTGTTTGGTTAAATGAACAGCTAATTATGAGTTACCTTTTGAACTGAAGAGGTAATTTGGAGTTACCTTTTTGAACTGAAGAGGTAATTTGGAGTTACCATTAGAACTGAAGAGGTGGGTGGAGTAACCCATGTAATCAGAGATGTGATTAAGAGTTATCTTTTTGAACACCAAGAAAGGATTTAATTGAATATTTAATTCATTTTTATAATTAAAGTATTCAACATGTGAGGTAATTGAATTCTTTTTGGTTTAGAACTGAATTATTGAATGAAATTAAATTAATTTTGTTAGAAGAATTAATTAATAAGTTCAAATATTTAAATTTAAACTTTAGGAAATTGAATTTAATTAATTAATGGAGATTAATCAATTAAGGTTAATTAATTAAATAAAATTAATTATTTAATTAATTTTGGGGATTTGATTAGATGATTTGGGGAATGAATTTAGAAGAAAATAGATGATTAATTAATGATTTAAAAAACCGTTAATTAATAAATGAACATTAGTGTTTGTAATGTAAGGTCGCAAGTATGTCCATTTTAGGGTGTTTACAGAAACATTAAAATCTTACTGCATCGTCTATAAAAAGCTTTAAGTTGTTATCTCCAATGTGAAATATTCCTTCAATATTATTGGCCAAAATATGCCTTGGATTCATAATCAAATCTATGCACAACTATCTAAGAATTGACAAATTCAACTCTTTAAACATTGTAATTCATTTTTCATGTTGTTCAGTTTCATTGAATCTTGCACCATCATAACCGATTTGACCAAGTAATCAAAACTATTCAATAACCTTTAGTTTTACCTATTCATTGAACTAAATGGTTGGTGGTATCTTCACTTATGCCTTTACCAGTGTGACCTAAGTGGTGCGATCACAAATCTTAGTTCACCTGTTATCATTATAAATTCCAATGTATCGATAGGAAACTTGTCTTCCTTAACTGATTTGTCCTTCACATGTTCTCTTGTTCACTTGTTACCTTCCTGACTTAACTTTTATTTAACAATTGATTATTATTGCGTAGAGGTTGGTATAAATTTATTTACTTACAAAAAACTTTCTTACCTATGTAATGGTTTTCCAGCAATGAAAACCATACTCTGTAAGATCATCATCAATATCATCTATCAGTATTCTGATATCAATATTCTTCCCCTTTGTCATTGATGGAAAAAACTTGTTCAAAATTTTAGAACCTATACTCCATGTTTAATTACATACTCCCCTTGAATCTGTAACTCCCATTTTGTACCATAGATTATATACTTTGTATACTCACTCTGTGTTTTGATATACTATATACTCCCCCTTGTTATATACTTATATACTCCCCCTTTTGATCTACTTATATTCTCCCCTTTTTTTGACAATAATGCCAAAAACTATGATAAACAATGTATATACAAAGGGTGTCCAAACCTTATAGATTATCAAATACAGTCTTGAAATGTACCTTTGCAGTGGCAAATGAATTCTCCCATGACTCTTTTAGTTCTATAAGGTCAATGTGATGACCTTTTAGGCCTGAAGCTAGACCCTCCATACTATCAATTCTACTTATGTTTGGAGTACCTGTCAGTACTTCAACTTTCTTAAGATATGTTTGGATAATATCCATGTGTGGAGTCAAAAATCCTTCTAGCAATGTCATCCTTATTGTTTCCTCTTCTGCCTTAAGTTCCATTTCCTTGTGTGTCAATGCTTTCAGCTTTGCATTATGCTCCATCATGGAGCTGTTTAATGGGTCCAATTGGTTGACAAGTGTAGCCAACTTTGTTTCTAGCTCTTCCTTCTTTGTCTTAATATTTTCAGTGAAGTTTGTCAAAATAGATATCTTATTGAATATTTTTCCAACTTCAATTAATGATTCCTTGAGTTCCTTAACCAATTCAAACAGTGAAACTTTCTCAACTACAATTTTTGGCAGTAGCTTCTCCATCATCTCCTTTTCCAATCTCTTCTCTTCTCATTTGATCAGCTCCTCTTCCATGTCATGATCTAAAATAGTAATTACATCAACTAAGGTTTTGAGTTGATCAATCATATTTTATTCTTTATCAAGTTATACATCAAGAACTAGATCGGTAAGTATAGCAACTACTTTCCCTAGTATTTTCTTCTTGAACTTTTTCTATTTTACTCTGTTCTTCTCACCCTTTTCTGCTAGCTTATTTGAAAATAGTATTTGTTCTTTTGGTTTTAACTTATTAAGATCCTTCTTTAGAAAAAAATTATGGATCATCTTCTTCTTCTTCTTCTTCTTCTTCTTCTTCTTCATCTTCTTCTATTCTCTTCCTTTTATTCTTCTCACTGGTATCCTATATGTTAGTTTGTGAGTCACTGGGGTTGTTATCCTTTGGTGTTTCAACTCCACCTTTAGCATTTTTCTCACTTGTACCAGTGTTACTTGTTTCCTTGTTTGTCTCTTTCTCGTGTTCTTGATCTTTCTATTTTTCATCTTGTTTTCTTTTCTTTACGTGTTCTATTGTATCCTTTGGTTGTTCAGTTTTATCAGTTACCTATTCTGTTTCCTTTCTCCTTTCTATCTCATCGACCTTGTTTGCATCTATATCAACTATATTATCATTGATCTCAACAGGATTTACACCAAGTGGAGACTGAAGTGGAATATCTTTAGCTTCATCTCCAACCATAGGAGAGTTATGATTTTCAGTGATATCTTCAATCATAACATCATCAATTGAATCTTTTGTTAGGTTTATTTGATTAATCATATTTGTAATGCTACTTAACACATCTTCTATTAACTATTTCATAGTAAAAGTATCATCTACTTGAGATGTACATGTTCTTGTTACATGTTCTGTTACATGTTCTTGATCCATGTTGAATATCATTTTCCATATTACCATTGTCTCATCTTCACACTTCTTTCTCCTTCCCAGGTAGTAGTTTTGCAGTCCTATGACCAATACTGAATCTAACTTTATATTTTTCAAGTGCTTCATCTACTTCCTTTACTCTCAAATGTGTCATTGTATAGAGAAGTTTCCTTTCTCTTATCTCCTTTTCAGTCTCAACTATAGACTCCCATCTGACATTAATTGCTTCATACAGTTCATCAACAATATGATTTTTTGATTTGACTAGGTGTTCTGATGAATTTGTAAAAATGAAATGCAATAGCATCTTCAATAATTTTCTTTTCTTTATTAGATAAATTATAGAATTTAAAGTTGTTGATATCACCTATCATTCCATGTTATTTTATTACATTAGCAACTTCTATTGCAATCTTAGGAATGTCGAATTTTGTCTTTCGAGACTTCCCCTATCAGTGATTTCCTTCTATGAATTAGTTTTCTCACTATCTACTTATGTCTTCTTCTTCTTGCTAGGAGAGACCTTTGTCTCTTATCTAGCTTTCCTCTTTACATATGTCCTTGTCTTGATAGGTTGAGATGCCTCATGTGGCATAGGGTCAGAAGATTTAACTTCATCACTCTTCTCCATACCAGACTCTTCTACTGATGGTAGTTCTGGAGTCTCAATTTGAGTTTCTACTTGCTTCCTTTTCCTCTTATTATAAGAATTTGGAATCCTCTTATGTTTTTCAATTGTGGAACTACTACCTTCACTAGTTACAAACTTTTCTTCCAACTGACTAATGGTCTTCTTTGCTTTTCTCTCAATTCTTGGATTTTTGAGTTGCAAAGTGATTCTTTCATAAGCCTCCTCAAAAGTACCATACCTCTTTGCTTGCTTGTTAACTAGTAGCTTCAATAAAGCTTCAATTTTCAAGGTTAAAAATTTTTCATCAGTCTCATATGCCATCTCAGGTATCCATGAAATTTTGGGTTCTACCACTTGAATCTTGCAAGTGTCACTATCAACTAAAAAAAAATAGTATTTTTGTACTTCTCCACAATATGTGGTGGTATCCTTTACCTCTTGTGCATTCTCTCTTGAAATTCCTTGAAATATCCCCACATAACATTGCTAAGGTTATTACCCAGTTCACCTATGTACTCATTGATCTAGTATAAAGCTGGTCTATCTGTCTTCCAAGTTACCACTCCTTTACCAGGAAAACAAATTTGAACATAGAAGAACATATATACCAAGAGTGATCCAAAATTTAGTGATTTCTTCTTATTGGTTTGAATCCTCTTCAATTTTTCCAAAAGTTGTGATCTCACCATCTCAGCTAGGTCTTATCTGGTTCCTTCCTTTACTATTCGGTAAACAACGTGAATAGCTCCATAGGAAACACTATTCAACTGACTTGATTGGTAGACCTTGTAGCTAACAGTCATTGCTGCAAATCAAACCTCTAGATATTCAATGTTTTCTATAGTCATTTCTCTGTGATCTTTCTTGGACTTAGTGATTTGTCTAATAGTCTCCGTGGATATTTTCCTTAGGGTGCAGGGTTCCTCGTCCACTGAGAAACATGTTATCAGATCAATCAACTCCTTGGTGATCTTGATCAGTTCCTCCATCCATATGAATTGATCATGAAAATGACTCAAGACATATCAAATCCATTCCTCCTTGAAGATCTCTAGTAATTTAAAAATGTGTGTCAAACCCTTCATTTGAAGATGTTTCAATTCGTCTTTTAGTTCACCATTTGTGCACATTGCTAAGTACTCCTTCTGTGTTTTCTCATTACCTAACTCAAAAATATTTCAATGGATAAACATTCTTACATATTCAACCAATAGAAAATGAGGTGGAATTAGGGATAGGGCACCGGTTTTGTCAACTTCCACTACCTTCAACGTATAATCTAGTTCTGCCTCCATTATCTCAATCAATGTAGGTGTAGTGATCCTTGACGACACAGTGATTCAACAAATTCCTTCTTTGTAACTTAAACACACCATATTCCTTCACAATGGATCACCGCTCTGCTAAATATCTTAGTTAGGGCTTTCAAATTTATAGTTCAAATCTCAGTAAGTAATTAGCTCAAACAGTTTTCTCAATCGATCACAATATGAAATCAAACTCTGCTCTTGTAAACCCTTTTCTAAATGCAAGATAAATAATGAATAGTTTTCCCTATAATTTACTTTTCAAAATTTTTTTCCAATGGCTAGTTGGTACAAAACATTAAATGTAGTTCACTAATATCACTCTACTGATTGCAACTTCCATCGATTAATGCCAAAAGTAGCATTGTACATAAATTTTTGCAAATGATAAAATTAGTTATTCATAACAATTCATCTCTATTTAATTCATCAAAATCAACATCAATGCATCTCACTATGCAAATAGATATTACCTCTCATCATTATAAGGGATCGATTACATATAACAATGAAATTCGGTCCCTAAGCAAAAGTTACTTTCTTAGTTTGAGGATGAATCCCCTGAGCCAGAGGATGTTGGTCTACATGTCAATGCATTGGCATCCTCTTTACTTTCTTCCTTCTTCACCCATACCTTTTTCATCTCATAAATCACTTCTTCAACATTAACAATCTTTTTACCTTTCCCATCTTCATTGCTTGGTCACCGGCTCTTGTATGCACAATCTCTTGCAAGATGTCCAATATTATGAAAATAAAAACATACCATACATGTGCTCTAGGGTCCAGAATTACCTCTATGATTCCTCATTCGACAATTTATAGCCACGTGTTCATAGTTTCCACAAATAGTGCATGTGACAAATTCATGTTTCCTTCTCTTCTTAGAACACTCATTGGTTTGTTAGGTGTCATTGATTTGGAATGTCCTGCCTTGTGTCCAAAATTTTTGCATGTATAACAGTAGCCATTGAATCTTCTTTCAAAATATCTACTACTAGTCCTTGATTTGCACTCATAATCTTGATGACCATACTTATTGCAATTGTAACAATAACCATCAAAATGAGTAGTTCTTGGAACATTCACCGGTTAGCTTCTACATACATTAGTAGTGTGTCTAGGATTTCCACAATTGTAGAAAGTGGGTTTAGTAGGTTTCTGTAGACACCCTAAAATGGACAGGCTTGCGACTTTACATTAAAAACACTAATTTTCATCTATTAATTAAATGGTTTTTTAATCATTAATTAATCATCTATTTTCTTCTAAATTCATTCCCCCAAATCATCTAATCAAATTCCCAAAATTAATTAAATAATTAATTTTATTTAATTAATTACCATTAATTGATTAATTAAACTCAATTTCCTATAGTTTAAATTCAAATATTTAAACTTACTAATTAAATTCTTCCAATTAAATTAATTTAATTTCATCAAATAAAGCAATTCTTAATCAAAAAGAATTCAATTATCTCACATGTTGAAAACAATTATTAAATAAATGAATTAAA
>MU223905.1:164471-182019 GCA_018584345.1 Thuja plicata
TTAATTTAATTGGAAGAATAAATTAGTAAGTTTAAATATTTGGATTTAAACTATAGGAAATTGAGTTTAATTGATTAAATATTGGTAAATAATCATTTAAATGTTAATTAATTAAATAAAATTAATTATTTAATTAATGTTGAGAATTGGATTAGATGATTTGAGAAAGATGAATTTAGAAGAAAATAGATGATTAATTAATGATTAAAAAACCATTAATTAATAGATGAAAATTAGGGTTTTAATGTAAAGTTGCAAGCCTGTCCATTTTAGGGTGTCTACAGTTTGTTACTACCTCTTATTTATTTATTTATTTTCACTATTCCTTTAATTGATATGCCATTGTTTTCTTCTTCTATAGATATTTACAGTTGCACATGCACACATGATAGGATATTTTGATGTATGTTTGTTACTTTCTCAATTATATAAATTTACTTTAGTAGATATGTAAAGAGTGGTGGGAGGTATATAGAGCACCTCCTATTGTAACCAAGCATTTAAAGTAAAGTCTTTGAAGACTTTACTTTGGTAATAAACTAGTAGACATTATGTGTTGTTTTCTATTATTCATTCCTTTTTTCTTATATTTTATGTATATTTAGTAGTTGTTTCATATACTCTATCAAACCATTATATAGCCAATCACAAGTTCCTTTTTTCATTCATTTATAGATTTTATTATACATCTATGACATTGATTATGTATGATGCTCATTTGTGTTGCTAAGAAAAATAACACAAAAAGAATTAAAATACATGTTATAAAACCCGATGTAAGTAAACCACAATTCATGAGAGTGTTTTACACATATATTTAATTGTTTGTGTCTATATAATAGTGCATATATGTATTTATAAGATTTTTCTAATATATTTTTTTATATTGCGCACTATATTGCATATATTGCACCTTCATCTCAATGGCAGTAAGAAGAAAATTTACAAATCAATTCTTCACATAATATGCATGACTGAAACATAGTACCTAGAATATATATGATTGCATCATAATTGGAAAATATATTGCACAACATATACAAGTTATTAACCAAATTGTCAAATTGTTAGTATTCATGTTTCTTTAGGGAGCCTTAAACTATTTTTTATTTGTGTAGGTACCCATAGTAAATGGAATTAATACATGTAGATGTGAGAGGAAGTATGGACCAACATTGTGGATTTGATATCCCTTAAAGTTGATAGGGGCTTCTCATTGTGACAAATTGGGAACCATTAACTATGCATATAGATATATAAATATAGTATGTTGTTTTATTTTTGCATCACTTCCATAGGGAGGTCATTTTAATAAAGATAAAGTTTTTGAAAAAATGTAACCGTAGGTATTTTGGTTCAACTTGTCTTGTATTACAAATGAAAATGTATATGTAGTTATTTATATTCATTGGTCAAATAAACCTTCACTTGTGAACATGTATTGGTCCATTTGCAATTTTTTATTAGCATGTTTAAAGCTTTTTAATGTTTAAAATACAAAAGTTACTTGTGGAGTTTGGGTGAGTGAGAAGTGAAGGGTAACTCAAACATGGGAAATAATTAGGTTGTATCCCCTAGATATTTTTTTTATCCACACCTTAAATTTGAGTACTATAAAATTAGAATTTGTCCAAGCAATCAATGGAACCATTTTAAATATCAATAATATCTCTCCAAGGTGGAAACCTTTCTATTTTTCACATAAGTTCTTTTAGTTTGTTGTAGCTCCAAACAAAAAATAAACACTTTGTTACTCCCTCTTGTTGTGCAAAGGATTCCACCACATTTTTATTGTAAACAAAATGCAATTTTCATTCACACACCCTTCTCCATGCACTATAATGTTTTTCTAGTTTTTGAATGTTTAATGTAAACATAAATATTTCCATATAATATGATAATACTAAAACATGGTAAATTATTTCTAGAAATCATGCTTGAAAATAAATTAACATTTTAGTGTCATAAATTGTATCCTCGTACAATTTCATACTAAACATTGGGGCTCACTTTTTCACATGTCTTTCCATGCCCCCAAATTGATTGATTCTTCTCAAAATAATATCTGATTTTAGGAAGTTTAGCATTTTTTGACTCCTTGATCTATTTTTAGCCTAAGAGGACTGGACTAGAATGCCTAGTTCCATAGTCCTCCTAGACTATAGCGCTAGGAACCATAGTCCAACCAAGAGGGGCACAAATGTGAATGCTTCAATGGTTAAAAAATGGTGAGTGGGAAAATTATCTTGATGTCATCCTTCTTCAAAATTATTAACACATTATGAGGATTGGTGTAAAAGAAAGCCTCACCCCCTCATTTGCAATATCAAAAATCAAGGGATTTACTTATCTCATCAAAAAATTAAGAAAACATTTAGTCATTATCAAGGTAGAAAAGGAGAGGTAAAGTATTTAAGGGTTCAAGAATTCAATATGGCATCCATGATCATATTCATATATTTCCTACATGACAGAAGACATACATGAGCTCCCTCCTAGCAATATCAACCTTTCATGAATTAATAGAAAAATTATAACATTCTCAATTCTTCTGATGATATTGTAATACTAGCTAAAAGCTCCAAAAAAGAAGCTAAAAATTATAAAGAAATGTTAAATAAATATATGAAAGCCTCTAATAAAAAATTAAATGCTAATAAGTCCAAAATTATCTTAATAAATATAAATCCAAATCAAGAGGAAGAAATCAGCCAAATCTTAGATTTTAAAAAAGAAAATTTCCCATGTAAATACCTAGGAATTCCCATAGACAAAGGAAATAGAATTACCAAACTATGGGATCCTTTAGTTAAAAAGATAGAAAACAAAATATACACTTGGAAGAGTAAGTGGTTATCAAATGCAAGATGTATAACTATGATAAAATTAGTATTATCTGCAATCCCAACCTATCAAATGTCATGTATACTTATTTCACAATCTGCAAAAGAGAAACTAGAAAAAATTATGAAAAAATTATTTTGGCAAGGAGCTTATGATAATATGAAAATGAATTTAATAAGCTGGAATAAAATTACTAGACCTTAAGATGTTGGAGGATTAGGCATTAGAAAATCCAAATGGTAAAGCCTGACATTAGGGGCCAAATTGGTATGGAAAAATCACCAAGAACCAAATAATAAATGGGTCCAGATATTAACAAACAAATATCTGAATAGAAATGATCCAACAAGTATATTTAGGACATTGAACCCTCCCAAAGGATCTAGGGCTTGTAATTTCATTTTGGAATGTAGGGATATTATTATGAATAAAATTACATGGGACATTGGAAAAGGCAACTCGACATTATTTTGGGAAGACTCTTGGGGAGGATATGTGCCTCTAAACAACATTACATCTCCTGGAATAATAGAAATTAGTTAATTTGTGGGTTAATACTCTAAATTATTATATTATATTTCTAGAAGGTGATCCCTGCCTTGGTTGGAAATGGAAATCCATTGATAATACTCCACTAACCCAAATAGAGAAAAAAGAACTTCAAAAAATTCTTACTGAAAAACAGATCTTTCCTAAAAATAGAAATGACAAACTGATTTGGATAGGATCAGAGATAGGATTGATACTCCTATAAGATAGTTTGTTGTCATTAGTTTTGTCAAAGTCATAATAGTCAATGGAGATAACCAGTAAAAGGAAGAATACACTAAGGAAGACAATCGGTAAAGCAGAGTATCAAAGGCATAGAAAATCTAATAGTAGCAAGAACCACGTTAAGCAGAGGATAGTTACCAATCAGGAATTAGTCACCGAGTCATAGAGTAGAGTTATTCACCAAGAAGACGTTATGTCACCGAGAAAGATTAGATCACATTACAAAATACACCAGATCCAACATAACAATTCAAATTTGAATACATTGAACCTGGACACTGAGCGGGAAAGCTTTTACTGTATTCAAGATAGAAGTTAGGTAGAATATTGGATTGCAATAACATGATTGCACATGATCACAATGCAACTCAACCAATGAAAGACAAACATAATAAATGTGTTGGAATGAAACCAACCTTGCATCACTTCAACTCCACCACAGAAGAAGAAGGATCTAAATTAGGTTAACTTCCTTAAGATCAGATAAAAGGAACAAAACAAAAAGATGGAAAAGGATGGTGAATATTGCAAAGACAAAAGCAGTTACAGCGACAAAGCTAAAGGAGTTAGAATGCATAAGTTCTAAGGTGCAGAAAAAATAAGTTACCAAGTGCAAAATGAGGTAATGCACTTACAGAGCATAAAGAGCCTGAACAACATTATGGTTGATTCATACTTGCAGATATTTTTGTAATAGTTAGGAGAGTAGATATCTCATTTAGTGGGTAGGCCCTAGCAAGTCTTATTTTGTAAATCCTCTAACCAAGTACATATCTTAGATGAGAGATTGTAAAATCCTTTAACAAGGTAAACTAAATAAGTCTTTTGTACTTTTAACCAAGTATAATACTCCTAAAAGGGTAAGCTATCAGCAATAGCTAAAATTGTAGCTCTAACTGAGCAACCTTTATATTGTAGTAGTGAAGGATTGTGGGTGCCATCCCCACCGCATTTTTTTCCCTCTAACAAAGGATTTCTGCGTGACCAAAAATCATGGAGTTATGTGTCATGGTTTTCTGATTTACTTTACATTTTTTTCAATGTTTTTATGAATTATATTTAGTTTGGTGAAGAGTAAATAATAGTAGTTAAAAGTTTTAGAAGTATTGATTCACCTGTCCCCTCTTAGCACTTACCTTTTCATAGATTAATACAACAATTGGTATCAGAGAAAGTCTCTTAAAGATAATGGTTTAACCACCTAAGAGTAAAGATCATAACCATGAAAAGTTACAAGCAATCTAAGAATATTGATAGTCTTTAAGTTGGAGAGTGCACAAGAAGTGATTGAAGATCTGAAAAGCAAGTTAGAAAAGTCCTTAAAAGTGAGAAAGTAGTTATGTAGTGAACTAAATTCCACACAAGAGCATGTTGATACTCTTTAGATAGCATCTGAAGGTAGTCTAAATGATGAAGTCGATTCAACCATTGTAGAACTCATGGAAAAGAATGAGAAACTCACCGATCAACTGAACTTGGAAAAGATAGATCAAGAAACACAAGCATTGAGAATGAGTGAGATAATTGACTCTAAGGGAGCAGTTGAGGATGCATTGAGATTAGTTGAAGAAGACAAAAGACAGTTTGAGATAAGAATAGCTGAGAAAGATAATGAGATCATGAGGATGAAACAAGTGCATTATAATATGATTGATCAACTAGTGAGTACTAATATAGAGTCAACCAGGAAAGATTTAAAAATCAAGCATTGAAGTGTGAAGTTGAAATATTGACCAGAGAACTGAAATCTGAAAAAATAAAAAAATGAGATAATAAAGAGAAATTAAGAAACACTAAGATCATTGGATGCAAAGATTAAATGTTAGAGACAACAAAAATACAAAACTAGACTTGGATTCAATGGTTAGAACACTACTAAGAAAGGAGAGTCCTCTACTCAAGCTGACAATCAAGACACTTTTGCCCCACCAAAGTTAAACAAGCCTAGTTTCTACCACTGTGGGAAACCTGGACATACTGCAAATGTATGTAGAAGCAAAAGGGCTAAGTCACTTAATTCACCTAAGTTTCATGGATATTTCTATAACTATAATAAGTATGGGGACCAAGCACTTGAATGCAGATCAAAGACTGTGAATAGCACAAGAAAGCCAAAGTTTGATGGCTACTGCAATAATTGCAACAAGTATGGTCACAAATCTGAAGAATGCAAATCACAAAGGAGAAATGAAAAATGGGTACCGAACTGATAGAATATACCAAGCAACTGATAGGGTACATCTATACCATGGGACTATAATACAAGGATATCATGTTTAGTCTATGGAGGATATGGACATATTGCTGCAAACTGCATGTTGCTACATGGCAAGAACAACATAAGATCTTGGAGAAACCCTTGCATGGCATGCTTCCATTGTCACAAGCTAGGTAACCTTGCCAAAGAGTGTAGGTATCAAGGCAAAGCTCCTATCAAGGAAGAAAAATCTGATAAACCTAAATTGAATGCTGAATAAATTAGAGATCAGATGAATAAGACATGGAGAATAAAGACCATGGATGATGGTGCATCATTTGGAACAGCTGAAGGCACCTCATCCTCCAGATCAGGTGCAACTGACTCTGCCTTATTAGGTATGAGGTATGAGTAGGAACTACAAGTTAAATTTCAAATCTTAAATCGGTTCCTAGTATATGTGCACAGATCCA
This sequence comes from Thuja plicata, assembly GCA_018584345.1. Classification (NCBI taxonomy): domain Eukaryota; kingdom Viridiplantae; phylum Streptophyta; class Pinopsida; order Cupressales; family Cupressaceae; genus Thuja; species Thuja plicata. The sequence goes on from MU223905.1 coordinate 170,760, forward strand.
TATGAGCATAGTTAGATGCATTTGGGTACATATTGTTGATTTCATGTTTCATATTTATTTGGTAAAAGGAAATTAAAGTTAGGTAATCAGTAATGTAAGTAGACAGAACACTAATTGCTACTCTATGACCATTGGAAACCCTGAACCTAGAAAAATCTATAAATAGACCTCATTGTCTATTATTGTTTCTTACTGTTTTCTAGAGCATTGTGAACAGAGTTGTAGAATTGAGTCTTCAAGCGTATTTGAGAGATTATGAAGGTATTTATAAAATATTTTGAGCACATTTGAATCTACTTAAGGTATTTGTGGTGTTTCCCTAGGTGTTTTAGTGTAACTAAATCATAGACGCAAACCCTAGTTCAAAAAATCTATGCTTGACAAGAGGAAATGGCCCTGAAAGCTCAAAACCCACTTGTAGCTGATAATGTTAAGCCCGTGAATCCTAAGTAGAAACTACCAACTACTAAGGCAACTGAACCAGACATTTTGGGAGTACTTTCATCCATTTTGGATAGATTTTTATTCATCGGTGACGTTCGCACATTCATCTATTATAAAGTTGAGGAGATCTGTGAAGCAGAAATTGATTCATCATATCAGAAGTTAGGTGCAAATGGGAAACTAAAGAGTGTGTGTGTGTATTTATTGGACCTGCAAGATGCAACACAACACTTCAATATGTCATTAGATTAGTGATCAAAACATGAAAGATTAGATTAAAATCATATAGAAATCACTAAAATTGACATATTGCTTCCTATATAAGAAGAGTATGATAAATGCTATAATTGCCCTCAGATTATGCATAAATCAGTAACATATACAAGCTTAGAATGGAATATTTAATGATATTTCAAACTAAATTCCAATGCAAAGTTCATTTTAAAGCTCCAAAGGAATGTTATGAAATTATGTAAATGATGAACTAAGAATGCATTTAGATTTCTACAAAATTAGAGCAGCATAAGATTGTAAATGAAATTCTAAAAAACTAGGGCCAATTGAGCTCAAAATTCATTCCTTTTATAGAATAATTTGAGGAATGAGTGGTTAAGATTGATTTGTGAAGAGAGCTAGAGATTGAATCTTTGGTGATCCATGTGAGTGGTCTAATTGATTTAACTCTTATTGGCTAATGGATTGACTTTCCATTTTGCAAGTGGGGAGTTGTAATTAGGAGATTTATTTAATTCCTTTTAATTAATTACCTTAGCCAAGTATTTAATTGTTTTGATTTGATTTAAATAGGCTAATGTAATTAATGTGAGTTAGTGATGAAATCACTTTGATTTTTAGGAGATTAAATTGATTTTAGTGAATTATGCCAATATTTGAGTAATTGTCTTGACATAATTAGGGGTATGATCACACTTAGGGAAAATAGGGTCTCTGGTTAGAATAGACCAAATTAGGGTGGTTACATTTTCCCCTCCTTGAATTGATGTGCGAGCAGTACATTGATTCAAAGAATATCTGATGTTGACTTTAGAAAGTTTGAGAATTTCGCACTTGATTGAACAAAATGTCTGACGAGCTCAATCTCGCACTTGATTGAACTAAGATTAATAGTATCGACTTTGAACTTGATAAAAAAAAAGGTCGATAAAACAAAGATCTTAAAGATACCAATTTTGAACTTGATCGAACGAGATTTGATAATACTAACTCTGAACTTGATCAAATGAAGGTCAGTACGAAGTTGCTAAGAGTTGTGAGGTATCAATTCTGAACTTGATCGAATGATAATTGATAATACTGACTTCGAACTTGATTGAACGAAGGTCAGTATGAAGATGCTAAGAGCTTGATAAAGATCTAAGAATTTGTAGGCATAGATATCTAACTTGTTTAGCGTTGAAGCCTTCTATCCAACAGTCCCAACTTGATCGAAGGAAACTGTCATGCCCCTTTGATGATGAAGTCCATTTTTATGCTTTTTGAGCGAGAATTTGATTGATTTTAAGTGTGATCATGACCCCTCAGGAATGAAATCAAAGGAAAATAGAATAAAATCCCTTTGTAGAATGATAGCTCATCAATGGAACAGATTGATCAGATCGAGAAAGAGTCAATTAGAAGATGTGATGAAGCGAACGTGTGTTAAGAGAAAACACAATTTTACTAAGTTGACTACTTGAAAATATAAATTTTGAGTCTGATAAAATGATGTAAGACCAATATTTTGATGAATAATATGCAATTTGTTTATATAGAACCCATAAAACTGATTGTGTAAAGCTTGCGAATCATTTTCTAAACATATAGAGCGATTCTACATTTTGGGAGACTAACGCAAATTTTTTACTATGCTATTAAAAACATCGTCTACGCATTTGATTTCATTTTGAATAGATCTAAGAAGAAAAAAAAAAATTTGATAGTCCAGGAGGAGTTTTGGAGCTTCCAGATACCTCAAAAAGGTCAATATAAGTCTCAAAATTCACTTTTAACCTGTCAATTTTCACTTTCATCCATAGTAAATCAAGAGCTCTACAGAGAAGATGGTGGTCCCCATGGAGAGACATCAATTCAAACTAGAACGTCGACACCAGCACCCAATCCATTATGCACCACCGGTGAGTACATCGATACCTACCTATTTACGCTTTCTATTTCTAATTTTGTCACTTTTTGCAGTAGTTAGGAGCCTTTTCATTTTAAATCAAATCCCGTATCTTGGATCACTTTTGGTCAACCCTGGGTCACATTCGATTTTATTGCAGAATTCTGGATCACATCTCGTCAATTTAGGATCGTATCCTGCTAGGAAGTCTAGCATCATTTTTTGTAAATTTTTGTCCATCCTTTGAATGTGTCGCATCTTATGAAAATAGGATCGCACCTTGTATCCCATGTCACATCCTCTCAAAATAGGATCATTTCCTAGATTCCCTATCACATCTGGTAAATCATGCATCATATCTAGTATGCAAGATCGCACCCAAGAAAAATAGTGTCATTTTCTGTTTAGAAGTTAGTTTTTTTCCAATCTGATGACTTTTCCTCTTTCTGAAGGCCAAAAAGACTTAACTATTAGATTGTCTGCAGAGTTTCCTTAGCTAGGATACTGATGTAAACTTGTAAATGTGTTCTTTGACAGATTTATTTTGAGGTTGTGTCTTTTTGAGGACCTCATCCTTTATGAATCCTTGCCTTATCCTGATTGTTGATAGATGCTGAGTTGCAGATCATAGGGCGTCTTGGATTGACATTACTGATAGATTTACCTGACATTAGGGTAAATCAAGGGTTGTTGACTACTTTTTCCAAGAGATGGAATTCAGATCACAACACCTTCCATCTCTCGACTGGTGAGATGACTGTCTCCCTAGAGGATGTGTGGTGGATTATGCATATTCCAGTCATGGATCGAGAGGTTCGGTTTGGGTCGCGCTCTGCCATAGCGATTGCTTCTGCATGGAGGTACTTTGTAGATCTAACTATAATCTGTTGACATCTTACTTGGGACTACATGTGCGATCACCATCATCAATTACTTGTTTATCTTGCTAGATTTATTGGAGGTATACTCATGCCAGACAGGGGATAGCATGGATTCATGTGCGGCTAGGTAGAGACATTAGATCTGATGGTCATCTCTTCTCGTAGATTTGGCTGGGGTAGTTTAATATTGGCCCACATGTATAGGGAGTCACACAAGATTATACATGATTACTCTCGGAATATGACTATTGGAATATTGATATTACAGATCTGGGCCTGGGAGCACATCCCAGTGACACGACCGATTGTAGACAGACAGATAGCACTTGAGGAGCCATATGTGTACATGTATTCAGGATTCATCCAGCAGCCCCATCTGGGTAAGATACAATACTTGCACCATGTTTTATGATGACATCACAGTGGTCAATTGGAGACCCTACTTAGATTGTGACGAGGGGACCTCAAATAGGTGGTAGATGCCTTATTTTTTTTAGAGTATATATTTGATTAGCCGGACCCATTACATTGTCGAGAGATTTATTGTTACTTGTGTTCTCAATTAGTATGGCCAAATTTAGGGTATGTCACAGGACTTGACAGCTTACGCACGGATCCATTATGAGGAGCCAGAGTGGCAACCTCAGTTAGAATATGAGACTACACAGTTGGAGATCAGTCAGATGGTCGTAGTGGGATGGGATTACCTTCCTAATGTTGTAGATTTTGGGTGCACAAATGTGTATCATACATTTATTAGAGTTTCTATTTCCTCAGTTTATAGCACCGAATGAGGTAGCACCTTGCATAGAGGATGCCCTTGATTATGATCCTACAAATGATGGACCAGTGAGAGGCAAAGGTGGGACTCAGAGAGATGGGAGAGGTGGGGGTGGTAGGGATGGTGGTAGAGATGGCAAACGCCCTCCCTAGGATAGAGGTCATAGATATGGCCAAGATGATAAAGGAGATGATGGAGATGATAGGGGTGGTGGTGGAGGGGGTGGCAATGGGGAGGGTAGGTGGATGAGATTTAGATTCATGTCTCCACGTATGGATCTAGGTCCTTTACTGACTAGGTAGTAGCTGCAGTAGAGACCATCAAGATAGGTACTGAGAGGAGGAGGTGGACCTCCTGTACAGGATCCTCCTAGGGATACTAGCAAAGATACTGGCAGGGATGGAGATGCATTATCATAGTTCTAGAGAGAGCAAGAGCATCTCAGAGCTTGTATTACCACTTTGGAGACCTTGTTGGCTGATAGGGACAGGCAGTTATATTTTATGAGATCAGAGAGAGATGTACATGTCTGCACAGCTACTCATCAGGTCCAGAGAGTTTCTTATTACTTTGTGTTATATTGTGCGATAGTGCCACAACCGCAGAGAGCTCCTCTATATTCCATTGTTTCTCTACAATTAGAGGGAGTGATGCCTCCACCAGCTCATCATCCTAGAGTCGATGCACCACCTCCTCCTCCTGCAAATCAAGGAGAGGGTGGGAGTCAGACATGATTTTTTTATGATATATTAGATATTTTTTATATTGATCCTTCTGAGATCATCCATTGTACTGCAGACATTGATACTTGTGTATATATTTCATCATGATCACATTGATACTTGTTGCAGATAGTTCCACATTGTTTATCTGAGATTCACTGATATATATCTGAGATAGTTGCTTTTGATTCTGATGTTCGTAGGTTCTCTTTGTTTGATAAATGTTGACATTGATGCACATTGTGATGATGTACTTGGTCTTTGATGATTTAGAATAGATTCATGTGATGATATCTCATGTATGCTATTTGATTTATTACTGATATATAGATGTGTTTGAATGATTCTAGATGAAAATGCAAATGTATGTTTTTAATATTTTCTTTATGCAAATATATGTATGGAAGCACTTAGGATGTAAAAGAAAATGTCATGCTTGAATGCTTTTTCTTTCCCATTTATGAATTCAAAATGAATGTCATGGATATGCAACGACATTAATATATCAGTAACATAGATTAAGTAGTCAAGCTTGGATTTCAAATGAACCTGGAAATCATTTTGAGCTCAAACCTGTATATTTTTTTAAAATGAATCATGCAATCTTAAATGTATCTAAATGTAGACTTCTAGGACTGACACTGATTTGTAGACATTGTAGCATTTTTATCATCATTGGGAATTTGTGTAACATACATCATTAGATAGGACAACTATCACTAATACCCAGAAAGTATCATGAAAGTATGAATACTATGTTTATTGGATGCAATGTCAAAAATAAACCTAAGCATCAAGGAATAGAGGTCAGGATGACTAGTCATTTATCTCCTTTTGCTTTAAAAATCATCTTTTTTTCATGTGTAATGTAAGATATGTAACCCACAATGACCTTAAATATTCATATCCTTAAGTACATAATGTGTTGCACACCTTACTTAGAAATTGATTTAGAAATAGACAAGGAAATTGGTTCAACCTCACCGTAGTTTACACATAACAAGGATTGAGATATATGCAGCTATCCACTCATGTTGGAATCTCTTACCATAAACATCCAAGTTAGGTGAAATTTATAGGATCATTGAAACAATCACCATACGTAGAAACCCAAGAAAATATTATGCCCCTTGTCCTTGTGACTCTTTGTCTTTGAATAGACATCATGGAGTAACTCGAAAGATATAACAATCAACAACTGATAATCAATCAAAGTAAATTCATAGCTGCTTACATGCCCCTAGTTTGAAATATAATGGGAATATAAAAGAGTCATAATCAAACCAATATTAGTATATATGTGTTTAAGTGGTATTAAGGAATATCGTTGATTCATTTTTCAATCACAGTAGAAAAATCATCAATCACAACTTGGAATCAAGTAGTATGTTTTTATGTCTGAGTAAGTGAGATAAATTGTGTCAGCAATTACAATCCAATGTAGTATTTAGGAACACTGTTTGATTAAAGTGTTGAGAAACACTAGTATGATTAAAGTGTTGAGAAACACTAGTATGATTAAAGTGTTGAGAAACACTAGTATGTTGTCTGTTACAGATTGATGGTGTTTAAGAAACACCCTTGTTTGTGATAGTGATGTTTTGATGCAAGTATTAAGAAATATTATTTGTAGTGGCAAGCCATCTTAGACAAGAACCTAGGACAACCTAGCAAACGTAGACTAAATATGCTAGCAAAGATGCCCCCTAGTGCAGAATGACTATCCCTAAGACACAAATGCAGACAAATCTGAGGCAAGAATGGGACATTTGTAAGGAATTCAGAGTCAACCAATAGCAGAGGTGTGATCATGAAGGATTAGTGTTAGCTGTACATTGATAGATGAAGCATAGAGTACAAGTGACACATGTTTACCAGGTTTTCACCACTTGGTAAAGCTTTTTATTTTTGCTATGAAGACGCCTGTTTTCCAGGTTTTCACCAAGTCACTTTTCTATTTTTCAATTTTTTTTTTGTTCTTTTTTCTTTTTCCTTTTTTTTTTGTTAGTACCATGGCACCTATTTGCCAGGTTTTCACTAGGGATACCTTTTTCAGGACCTTTTCCCCTATTTTTGGCTTTCTTCAGGATCAATTTTCTGATTTTTTTGGTATTTTCTAAGAACTATTTCCACTGCATGGGCTCTTCAACCGGATGTCAAGCGTAGAACCGCTTCAAGTGTAGGGTATTGATGGGATCATGAAGAACATCTCCCTCAGGTGTAGCTAATTGATAAGCTCTAGTCCCAAAAGTTTTTATAACAAAAGGCCCCAGCCAGTTGGGTTAAAACTTGCCCTTTTGTTCTCTATTTGGTTGATTTTTAGGATTCTCTCTTAGAACAAGATCCCCCACTTGAAATTGTCATGGCTTTACCTTCTTGTTGTACCCTTTTGACATTATTTTCTAGTAGACTTTGAGATTATCTAATGCTTGTTGTATGTGCTCATCTAGTAGTTCTAGTGCATGAACCCTATCAATGCGGTATTGTTCATCTGTAACAAGACCTTGGAGAATTACTCGCAAAAATAGAATTTCCACTTTGATTGGTAGCAGTGCCACTACACCATATACTAAAGCAAATGGTGTGGCTCATGTTGGTGTTTGGATAATTTTTCTGTAGGCCCATAGTGTTAGATTTAGTTGCAAATGTCATTCTCTGCCAAACTTACTCACAGTTCGATGTAATATTTTTAAGATGTTCTTGTTTGAAGCCTCAGCTTGTCTATTACCTTGAGGATAATATATTGAAGAAAAATGTTGAGTGATATGAAAATGTGTACAAAGGTCCTCGATATATTGGATTTTGAACTGACCCCCATTGTCTGTTACAATAGAAGAGGGTATCTCATACCTACAAATAATGTAGTTCAAGATAAACATAGCAACTTGCTTTCTAGTGGCTTTGATTAGCGAAACTACCTCGACCCACTTAGTGAAATACTCAATGGTCGTAATAATATACTTGTGTCCACTTGAAGAATTAGGATAAATTTGTCCAACAAGATCAAAGGCCCATTTTTGAAATGGTCAATGTGTTATAAAAGTTATGAGTTCTCTGGCTGGAGCATGGATAAGGTTTCCATGTGTTTGACATTGGTGACATGTTTTAGAAAATTGCACATATTTTTCCATTATAGGCCAATAGTATCCAACTCTTAAAATTTTCTTAGCTAATGAAAAGCCATTTGAGTGTGATCCACATACACCTTCATGAACCTCTTTTAATGCGTGGTCAGACTCTTCTTATTCTAAACACCTAAGAAGTGTTTCATCAAGACCTCATCTATATAAGTTAGTAGTGATGAGGACATAACATGATGTTCTAATTAAAGCTCATTTTCCATTCCTAGATAAGTCATTAGGTAAGGTTTGATCAGTAAGATAAGAAATTATTTTGGCATATCGGGATTGGTCTTGGGCATTTAGGCACAAATCACTTGGGATTCAGGTGTATCAAAGGCTAGAAAGGATAATTCTTCCACCAAGAAGTCATAGCAGAATTGGTGTTCCTCCTATTGTAACATGGATGCTAGCATAGCCATAGAATCTGCAGCTTTATTTTCTATTCTTGAAATTTGTTGGAATGTGATGAAAACAAAGTACTTTTTTAAATCTTCAACCAGCTATTTGTAAGGCATCAGTTTCTCATCTTTTGTCTGATAATCACCATTCACTTGGCTGATAATGAGTTGAGAGTCACCATACACATGTAACTCTATAATTTTCCATTCCATAGCTAGCTTGAGTTCATTCACCAATGCTTCATATTCTGAAATGTTATTAGTGCATGGAAACATTAGTTTGTATGCCTTAGGTATCTTGTAGCCTTGAGCAGTGATAAATAGTACCCCTACTCCAGATCCTTTTTGTGTGAAAGAACCATACAAATACATCTTCCATGGAAATTTAATTCAGTGCATGATTGTCTCATCTAGAAATTCCATGATCAAAGGTGCATCATCTTGCAATGGTGAATCAGCTAGTTGGTTTTCTAGAACTTATCCTTTGATAGCCCTTCTGTCTACATACTCAATATCAAATTCACTTAATATCTAGACCCATTTTTATAGTCTTCTTGTCAACCCATTTTTACTCAAATTCACTATATGCAAAAGCATGTAGTGTCTCAACTTCTGGGATGCAAAAACAACCACTAAGAAATATTTTTCAATGATACTATAGTTGATTTCATAAGACACCAAGGTCTTGCTAATATAATAAATCACCCTTTCCTTTTTGTTTTCCTCCTCTTGGGATAGAAATACTCCAAGTGATATAGTCGTAGCTGAGATATAGAGTAGCAATGGTTTTCCGTGAATATGCGCCATGAGAATAGGAGTAGCCAGATATTATTTTAATTCTTTGAAAAAAAATTCACAATGCTCATCCCATTTGAAAGTAACACCTTTATGTAGCAATTTTGTGAAAGGTTGTGCTCTATCTACTTGTTGGGACATGAATCTCCTGATGGATTGAAGTCTTCCTTGAAGCATCCTCATTTGACTAATATTGTGAGGAGGTGTCATTTCCATTATTGCTTTAACCTTTTCAGGGTCAACCTCAATTCCTTTAGCTGATACAATAAACCCTAAGAGTTTCCCTGATTGGACTCTAAGTGCACATTTCTTTGGATTGAGTCTTAGTTGAAATTGCTCCATTCGATCTAGTATCTTTCTCAAGTCTTTAATGTGAGTTGTTCTTATTTTTTACTTAGCTAATGTATCGTCCACATAGTCCTCCATGTTTTTATGTATCATGTCATGGAATATTGTTGTCATACCTCATTGGTATGTATCTCCAGCATTCTTTAGCCCAAATCGCATGACATTCCAGCAAAATATTCCCCATGCACATGTAAATGTTGTCTTTTCTTGGTCCTCGGGAGAAATATTTATTTGGTTATAACCTGAGAATCCACCCATGAGTGAATACATTTGATATCATGTTGTGAGATCTATAATCATATCAATATTTGGCAATGGAAAATCATCTTTGGGACAAGCTTTATTTAAGTCCCTAAATTCTGTGCAAATCTTGATAGACTTATCTATTTTAGAAAATGGTACCACATTAGAAATCCATCCTGCATAAGCGATGACCCTTATGAATCCAACTTTTAAGAGTTTTTCCAACTCCACTTTGACTAATAATACCACATGTGGGTGCATCTTTCTTAGTTTTTGTTTGATGGGTTTAATTCTAGGAGCTATAGATAAGTGATGCATTATTAAATCAAGATTGAGTCCAGGCATATCAGTATAAGACCATGCAAAGTTGATCTTCTTCTCTTTGATGAATTTATTAAATTGTATCTTTTCTTATTCTAATAGTGATTGCGCTAGGTGAACAAATTGAGGAGATTTTGTTGTTCCCAAATTAACTGGTTGTGTTGGTTTTATCAGTACTAAAGATCTTTCTTGAAAGTGCTTAGGGAGGATATCAAGAATCTCATCTTTTGGCGTCTCTGAGAGGTTTTCACCATCAAATACATCTTTTATTTTTACTATTTTAGAATATGATACTGTCACAACGTGGTTTTCACCATCAGTTCTTTGTTTCTTTTTATTTTTCAAATTTTTACTAAGAAACTTGATATCCTCCTCTGTTAGGTTCATGCTCCTTACATTGGTGGAAGAAGGATAGGGTTCACAAGAATTTAGGTAACATGCCAAATTATAGTCATTGGGAAAGTTCATGATAGGAGTAGGGTCTGAATTGGTCCAATCAATAAGGTCAGGGTTTACCAAGGATAATGATTCAGATTTTTGTAAGGACAACATCACGTCAGCATCGAGAATATTAACTAACAAGACATGTTTCGTTAAGTTGACTTCTATAGAGTTTAGATCATTAAGAGTCGAATCATCATTAAACTAACTCTAGCAACTCATCAGTTGATCTTTCTCTTTCTTCTCTTATCATATTGAAACTCATGTCTTGTATCCTTTGAAGTTCCTCTAGACCTAGTAAGACACTAATGTCTTCATCAATAATCTTAGGCATTGCAATCTCATCTGATTCTATGACAACAGTAGTGTTATGGGAAGTGTTAGAAGTTTCTCCTCTCTCCAATAGAAGTGAAAATTTATGGATGACATCTACCTCAATGTCCATGGTAGCATCAAAAATGTGATCTCAGTCATAATCATGTGAGTCTATGATTTCATCATCAGATCTGTTTAAAAACCCAGCTATAGTTACCTGATGTACCCTATTAGCCATTTGTGGATCAAAGTGTGGTAAATCTAGGACATGTGAAATTGTCACCAATTTCCCCCATGTAGAATGTATATCTTGGTGTTCAGGTATTT
>MU223905.1:182239-229780 GCA_018584345.1 Thuja plicata
CCCAATTGATTAATCGAAAGGAGACAATCAATGCAAAAAGGAATCAACTAGTTATGGATAAAGAGGGAAAGGGGAATCTAATTTCTTAATTATAAAGTAAATCAATAGATCTGAATTTCTTAAAACCTTAATTGAAATGAAACATCTATCTTGGAAGGTAAAATATTTGGAAATACCTATTTTCTGATGTCTGTACCGAGTTTTGGGGAATTCTACAACTGGATATGGAACAGAAACACAGAGACGGAGAAAACCCAGAAATATTTTTCTTTTCTGAGTCAGGTCAACCTTGACCCAAATGTGGGGGCACAATTGTACCCCTTTATGTCAACCTTGACCTGCACTACTCCGATAGAAATTTTGTTTGTAGATCCCAAAAGTTGGCTGAAAAGGGTATCTAAATATGCTCTGTAATTTTCTATCTTGTACCTGTACCTGCAAGAAAAATGGTTTTGTTTGTTGGGGGAGGGGTCTGCCTTAGTCAAACCCCAATTTAGGAATTAACCTTGAAATCAATAATTGAAATGGAGAATGCTATCAAGTAGTAGAAGTAGATCTAACAACAAAGCTATGATATTTAATAGATATGCAATTGTATTTCGAACGTAAACAAGTATGTTAATATGAAATCTTGGACTCAATATTATAAATCATAAATGTAAATCAAAACCTCCATGATTGTATGCTTGGAATCCACCTTGAAGGAAGAATGAATGAATCTTGAGGATGAACAAAGGATCTTGAAGGAAGATCACACCACCGTGATGGATAGATCTAGGGTTTGAATGATGAATCTTGAATGCTTGAACCAAATTCCTTCAAAGGATTGAATTCTTCAATCATTGATCTTCAATGGAGAACTTGAGAAGAATGTAGAACCATGGATTATTTAAAGTAGAAGATAATGTATTTGTCTCCAAGTAGATGGTATTTCTTCTTATTCTTAGGTGCTTCAAGTCTTGCTTCTTCAAATCTTGTCATTTTTTGTCTTAGATAAAATGAGAGGAGAAAGCTTCCTTATATACAAATCCAGGGCACAAACTTCTAGAGAGGATGACATAGGAGAATTAAATTCTAACTGGACCTATACCCCTAGAAGTGGACCTATATTAAATATAATTTTAAGATTCATTACTTCGGAGTCCAAAAAAGCTGACCCGGAAGTGGGAATTAAATATTTCCAAACCCTGGCATCTGGAAACTATGGAAACTTGAAATTTGGACCCTAGGTCAGGGTCAAGGTCAACCTTGAACCAGAAGGTTGAACTTGACCCTGAGGTCAAGAACCTCAAATTTATAGAGAAAGATACTAGAAATAGGTCGGAGAGAAGTGGAAAATAAGGCAAAACAGGGGAAAATCCAGATCCAAGTCAAAAACCCATTCAAGGCATTTAACATAACCCCAAACCACTTACTCGGAGGGCTAAACCAGTCCAAAATGGAAGTGCTTTCATTTTTCGATGATACATTTAGCCCCCACTTTAGCAAGAGTATGAACTCGATGCAAACTCTTGGTAAAGGAGATCGCAAAGAAAAGATAATCTTATTGAAATCAAAGGAACAAAGCAATCCTCGGGCCCCCAGAGACTCAAGTCTTTTTCAACCCCAAGATTACAATAAGAGAGATATCATTAGTAAAAGAGAAAGAGAGAGGGTGTGATTACCTCACCCAATGAGAACCTATGTCCATTGTGAATCACACAAGGAAATAATGCAACTGGAAAGATGGAGTTAAACCGCCTAGTGAATGTGGCTACTCACTAGTCAACTCATCAAGGATTTACCCTTAGGAATATTCTATTCCAAAAGAGAAAATCCAAAACATAGAGAGATCCATTCTTAAGGACACCTTCTGACCTTAAGGGATCAAAACTTTGTAAATTGAAACTTGAGGGATCAACAGATCCTATAAGGTAAAAATCCATGCTTTAAGGATTTCTCTCTAATCCATAAAGGGAGAAAAAAAGTTTTAAGTTTTGAAAATATTTTGGAAGTGCGTGTGTGCGAAAAGTGAGTAGAGTGTATTGTTAGAATAACTGAGAGGGGGGTGAACCAGTGGCCTCAAAAATATTCCAATAATTTAACCTAAAAATTTATTACCACAATTATAAGCCTCTAGTTATCTTTAGTCCTGCAAGATGAATGCCTTGAAATAATCTCAACAAATAACTATTGCTTGGAGTTCACTGTTAAACCTTAGTCTTACTATTTACTGATTATAGTCTTTTATTTACCGAAATGCAGTAAATAATTTAGTGTATACTGATCAATCCAAATTAGTTATGTGTAATACAAAATACTAAAGTAATGAATCATAAACACATTGACACATGGATTTTTAACTTGGAAACCCTGTTAAGGGTAAAACCACTTGGGACCGGTAACCCAAAATTTTCACTCTTCTGAAGTGAGCTTGGTGAAGAGCCAACCCTGTTAAAGGTTACAAATACGGTGTTAGGTGTGACCTTGTTAGAGGGTTTAAATAGAATAGTTTGCCACTTGATATTGGGAATCTCTATGCTACCTTTTATGATCAAACCCATTGTAGTTTGTCATGTGGTATCTAGCATCTCATGCTATCTTCATGACCAAACCTTTTGATACTCTTTTAGATGTATCACAATATAGAAAGGATTTGTAAGTCCTGCTCGGTTAAGATACTTTCTGATTCAATGGTTAAACTGAAATAGTAAATGATATGTTCACATATATAACTATACTTTGCAGATTTTTAGATCTATTATAAGCTCGTAATACCTTTCTGATCAATGTATCTTTTCAATACCTTTGCTCCACTTCTTTTTACTCGGTGATGTTGTGCTTCTTTGTTGCTTGGTGTCCACAGAAATCTTTAGCTCTTTCCTCAACTTGATTGATTAGGACTGTATGAAGTTGTTCTTCACCAGTTTCTCTCCAGCATCCTTCTTCTCTATTCACCCCTAATTCACAATGAATTAGCTTGTCTCTTTATAGACATGATTTCACTATTTCTCAGTTCTTGACTTTCTTGTTCTTGATTTGATTTGCAATTCTAGCCAATCTTGCTTTAAAGCTATACTTCAGTTTTATCCCATAGATTTATCCTTGACAACTGAAATAAAACAGCTTTAAATCTTTCTCTTATCTCTTTTTTTAACTTGTCTATGAAAACAATATTAAAAACCAGTTAACTCCTTCTTTATCTCTTTTCTAGCTAAGTCTTTTTTCATTTATGAACTTCAATTCCTTTTGATTTTTTAACTCTTTGTTAGCTTCGATCAACACTTCAGTTCTCCTCAGGCATCTCCATCGAGATTGTCTATTTGTCAAGGTTGTCTGTCCATCGGGCATCACTGTGATGTTCTGCTCATCGGTAATGCTTGTGATTCTTCTCATCAGTAATGCTTGTTGGGTTTCTTTCTCGGGAAACACTATGACTTTCCTCTTGGGTTTCTCTATCCATCAGCGTGCACTGCCCATCGGTGTTTGTATTCACTTAGTGAATACTAATATTTTATGCATTACCGATAGCATAATCTTTATCTTTCTGGTCTCTAAAATCTTTGACACTTTGTATATAACCAATCAGATTATATCAAGTTGACATCAATGACAATATAATACATTAACTGATTTAATGTCTTGCATTAAATTTCTGTAGCTTGGTGATCATCAACATAACATCTTCAAACATTCAATCAGTTATAGTTAATCAATCTCTCCCTTTAGTATTGATGGAAACACACTACATTATCACACTATATTATTAGTAATACAATATGAAATATATCAGTTGTAGTTCATCAATCTACCAATCTTATTGTTCTATAACCAATACAAATGTCTGGCTCTCGGTAAGCTCATATAGCTTAGGTTTGTTTCTTGCAAAGTGCTTTCTTCAATCTTCAATCCCTTCATTGGATAGATGTACCATCTTTTGATTCTTTCTCTAATGTTGTTTCTCCCTTTGACTCTTCCTCTCCTTTATCATCTCTTTTTATTTTGATAGTAATATAGTCATCTCTCCCTCATGATATTTCTCTCCCTTACAGGTTACATCTTTCCCTTATGATATCTTCTCTCCCTTTGATGTATATTTCATATGTAATCTCTCCCTTTGGATATTCTGGATATTCTCTCCCTTTGGATAATGATTATCTCTCCCTTTGAATTCTTAGGAACTTCTCTCCCTTTGACAACAATGTCAACGTAAACATTGATCATGCCAAAGTTATAATATACTCCTTGAATTCCCCTATCCATCAGAAATACTGACTCTAGTGTTCGTTGTAGATATGTACCTCATTGTGTACAGATGTATCTTTGCAGTCCATCTCTTTGCTTGCTTCAACATGAATGATCTTTTGATTATGTGTAGTCTAATGCAGCCTCCTAGTCAGCTTACTAACCAATAGACAAGGGTTGGACCCCTATTCTATTTCTCAGGTACTCAAATGTATCTTTAGACAATGGCTTTGTGAATATATCAACTAATTGTTCCTTTGATTGAACATATTCCAGTATCACCTCTTTCTCTTTCACTTGTTCTCTTAAGTAATGATACCTGATTGCAATATGCTTAGTCTTAGCATGCATGACAGGATTCTTAGCAATGTTAATTGCACTAGTATTATCACAGTAGATAATCACTGGTTCAAGAATTTTTATATTCATACCTTCCAATAATTGTTTGATCTAGGCAATGTTAGATAAGTTTGCAGCAGTAGCCAGATATTTTGCTTCTGCGGTAGATTGTGGGATGCATCCTTGCTTCTTGTTGATCCATGTGACAAGCTTGTCACCCATGAAGAATGCTCATCTAGTTGTGCTTTTTTGGTCATCTAAGTTTCCAGTCCCAATCAGCATCAATATAGACTTGAAGCTCAAATTTGCCTTCTCTTTTATACCATAAGTCATAGTCCTCGGTGTTCTTTAGATATCTCTGAATTCTTTTGACAACAGTCATGTGTGATTCTTTGAGATTAGCAGAGAATCTTGCAACTATTCCAACTACATGTGTTATATCTAGTCTAGTATGAACAACATACATTAGTTTTCCAATCATTGATCTATACAAGGTCTGATTTACCTCATTTGATTTGTCTTCTTTTGTCATCTTACATCCGGTTTTCATAGGTGTTCCAATTGTCTTTGATTCTTCCATTTTGAATATCTTTAACACTTCCTTTATGTATTTCGATTGTGTGATATATATGCTTGCATCTTGTTGAAGAATCTATAGACCAAGAAAAAAATTGATCTCCCCAAACATTTACATCTCAAACTCTTTTCTCATTTCATTAGAAAATAATTTACATAACATATCATTACCCCCAAATATGATATCATCAATAAATATTTCAACAATCAGAATATTACCATCAGTGTCTTCTTTTAAGTACAGATTGCTATTTTCACTTGTTCTTACAAATTCAATGCTTATGAGATAGGAGTGAAGTCTTTCATACCACGCTCTAGGTGATTGTTTCAATCCATACAAGGCTTTATGCAATCTACATACCATATTTCTCTTGTCCGGATCAACAAACCCTTATGGTTGTTCAATGTATACCTCTTCTTCTAGTATTCCATTTAGGAATGCAGATTTGACATCCATCTGGCATACCTTGAATCCTTTGAATGCAACATAAGCAAGTAATATTCTTACTCCTTATAGTTTAGCAACAGGTGCAAAGGTTTCACCATAGTCAATACCTTCTTCTTGTGCATACCCCTTGCATACTAATCTTGCTTTATTCCTTGTGACTTCTCCATTCTCGTTCAACTTGTTTCTAAATATCCATTTGGTACCGATGACATTCTTGTCATCTAGTCTCATTACTAGTGTCCATGTCTTGTTCTTCTCAATCTATTCTATATCGTCATTCATAGCACTTACCCATTCTTCATTTTCAAGTGCAGTATTAACAGATTTAGGCTCAAAATCACAAATTAAACATCTAGTGTTCAGTGACTTACTTCTTGTTCTCATTCCAGCCTTTTTGTCTCCTATGATCTGATTTTGTGGATGATGCCTTCTGACATACTTGGCAAGTATCTGTTCAGCTCTTTGTTCATCATTCTGATCATCATCTTAACCTTCATTCTAATCTCCATCGTTCGGAACATCATTTTGAGGATTTCCTG
This sequence comes from Thuja plicata, assembly GCA_018584345.1. Lineage (NCBI taxonomy): Eukaryota > Viridiplantae > Streptophyta > Pinopsida > Cupressales > Cupressaceae > Thuja > Thuja plicata. The sequence goes on from MU223905.1 coordinate 188,366, forward strand.
ATTTTTGGTAATTGCATCTTGATGCTCGAGTGCAATGTTATGTTGCTCGAGAGCAATACAATGTTTCTCAGGTAGAGTGTCAGGTTATTTAGTGTAAACAAACCTGTTATAGTCTTCTAGTTCTTTTCTAATTTCCTCATCATTTTTCTCTTTATATTCATCTATTCTAATATTTGCACTTTCAATGATCTTGTTAGAGGACTTGTTAAGATATTTATAATCCTTGATCTTGGTGGAATACCCTAGAAAGATACCTTCATCACTTTTGTAGTCAAGATTTCCATTTCTATCATCTTTCAAAATATAACATTAACTACCAAAAATTTTGAAGTAACTTACATTAGGTGTGTATCCATACCATAGCTCATAGGGTGTCTTCTTGGTGTATTTCTTCAATTATACTCTATTCAATGTGTAGATAGAAGTATTGACAGCTTCCCTCCAGAAAGTTTGTGTGATGCTTTTCTCTATCATTAGTGTTCTTGCACAATCAACAATTGATCATTTTCTCCTTTGAGCAATTCTATTTTGTTGTGGTGTTCTTGGTGCAGAACCCTATCTTTAATTCCATGCTCATTGTAAAAATTAGTGAATTCATCATAAACAAATTCTCCTCCGCTATCTGATCTTAAGCATTTCAATTCCTTACCACTTTGTTTTTCTACCATAGCTTTATACCATTTAAACATCTTGAATGCTTCTAATTTTTCTTTTAAGAACATAACTATCATCATTCTAGAATAATCATCAACAAAGAGAATGAAATATCTATCTCCATAGTAACTCTTTGTTCTCATGGGTCCACATAGATCAGTATGGACTAATTATAAAATAGCATTAGATGTATGGGTTTTTCTCTTGAAACTAGACTTTGGCATCTTACCTTTTTGACAATTCTTACACATGATATGCTCAAGCTTTGACATGTTGTGTAAGCCTCTTTCTTTCCTTTTATTGCTTATCTTTATCATGTTGTAAAAATTCACATGACATAATCTCTTATGCCACAACCATATGTCTTTGTTTCTAGCCATTAAACAAGTATTATTTATATCATCAAGATAGAATAGGTTACCTTTTGTCTGTTCATTGGTTCCGATCAACCTTCCTGATTCATTAAAGATATTTTCCTTCTTATTCTCAAATGCTACTCAGTGACCTGTGTTATTCATCTGTGAGACACTTAGAAGATTACAATGAAGTCCTTTTACCTAGTATGTATTTTCACATTTGATCAGGTTATTCAACATTATATTTCCTTTACCTTCAACTGGACAAGGTGTGTCATTATTACCCATTCTTACTGATCCACCATTATAGTACTCGAAAGTTTCAAATTTTTTTTTATCACTGATCATGTGGTGAGTGCAGCCACTGTCTATAATCCAAACATCATTCTTACTAACCTTAGATATGAGTACAGTATCTACATACCTTTCTTCTTCGTTTGAATCATCCTTCATGGCCACAAATACCATCTCAATGTCTTCATCAGATTTGGTGTCAGTATCTCCATCTCTATTCTCAGATAGACAACAAGATTTCTTCCCTTTGTCCTTGTAGTCTCGGGTATCTCTTCTTTCAGATTGTCGGTTGCTTTGGTAATCTCTATTATCACTTCTATAAAACTTCTTTTCATATGATCTGTCATTACTTCTTTCATCTTTTCTTCTGTTAGGACATCTAGCAGCAAAGTGTCCAATCTCTTTACAATTAAAACATACAAGTGGTAGTTTACCTTTGTATCTACCTTTGCCTCTCTGCAATATTCTAGCCATTAGTGCTTCTATCTCATCAAGATCTTGGTCATCACTATCACTTTCACTATCATTTCTAATAGTGTGTTTATGAATTGACTTACTTATTTTCAAAGAAGATTTGAATGCAGACTCGATAGATGGTAAGACACTATTATCAAAGTTATTCATCTCAAATGAAATCAATCTACCAACCAAACTATCTAGATTGACATTATTTTTTGCTACTACTCTCATTTCTTTTATAGCAGATACAGGCAATAAGGTTCTTAGGATTTTACTTACCATTGTCTCTTCTTCAAGTATGCCTCCAACTCCTTGGATAGCATTGACTGCCTCTTTTATTCTGCCGCTATACTGAGTGATATTTTCTCCTACTCTCATTCTTAGGTCATCAAATTTACCTCTTAGGCTTTCTACCTTTGCTCTTAGTACATTAGCATCTCCTCCATGTAACAACTTCAATTTATCCCGCATTTGATTTGTAGAGGTGCGGGTTTTGACATCTTCAAACTCAGCATTAGAGAGTGAGGAAGCAAGTTCTATCATCATGAAATTATTCTCATGCTTTTCTCTCAATTGTTCAAGTGTGTGAGATCTTGTAGGAAATACAAATTCGGTATCTAAGTATTGAACAACATCATTTCTAATACCTGTTAGGTGGAGTCTTATCTTGCTTTACCATGATGCAAAGTAGTCCTTGTTCAACTTGGGAACATCTAATTTTCTCATCTTGTGATCTTTTTCTTAGGTCTTGAAACCTTCCTTCTAATCACACAAGCTCTGATACCAATTGTTAGAATAACTGAGAGGTGGGGTGAATCAGTGGCCTCAAAAATATTCCAATAATTTAACCCAAAAACTTTTTACCATAATTATAATCCACTTGTTATCTTCAGTCCTACAAGATGAATGCCTTGAAATAATCTAAACAAATAACTACTTCTCAGAATTCACTATTAAACCTTATTCTTATTGTTTACCGATTATAGTCTTCTATTTACTGAAATGCAATAAATAACTTAGTGTATACCGATCAATCTAGATTAGTTATGTGTAATGCAAAACACTAAAGTAATGACTCATAAACACATTGACACATGGATTTTTAACGTGGAAACCCTGTTAAGGGAAAAAAAACTTGGGACCAGTAACCCAAAATATTCACTCTTCTGAAGTGAGCTCAGTGAAGAGCCAACCCTGTTAAAGGTTACAAACACACTGTTAGGTGTGACCTTGTTAGAGGATTTAAATAGAATAGTTTATCACTTGATATTGGGCATCTCTATGATATCTTTTATGATCAAACCTAGTGTAGTTTGTCATGTGGTATCTAGCATCTCATTTTGTCTTCATGACCAAACCTTTTGATACTCCTTGGGATGTATCTCAATATAGAAAGGATTTTTAAGTCCTGCTCGGTTAAGAGACTTTCTGATTCAATGGTTAAACTAAAACAGTAAATGATATGTTCACATATACAACTATACTTTGCAGATATTTAGATATATTGTAAGCTCATAATACCTTTATGATCAATGTACCTTTTCAATACCTTTGCTCCACTTCTTTTTACTCAGTGATGTTGTGCTTCTTTGTTGCTCGGTGTCCACAGAAATCTTTAGCTCTTTCCTCAGCTTGATTGATCAAGAATGTATGAAGTTGTTCTTCACTGGTTTCTCTCCAACATCCTTCTTCTCTATTCACCCCTAATTCACAATGAATTATCTTGTCTCTTTATAGACATTATTTCACCGTTTCTCAATTCTTGACTTTCTTTTTCTTGGCGTGATCCACAATTCTAGCCAATCTTGCTTTAAAGATATACTTTAGTTTTATCCCATAGATTTCTCCCTTACAACTGGAATAAAATAGCTTTAAATCTTTCTCTTATCTCTGGTTTTAAATTGTCTATGAAAACAATATTAACAACCAGTTAACTCCTTCTTTAGCTCTTTTCCAGCTAAGTCTTTTGTCATTTCTGAACTTCGGTTCCTTTTAGTGTTTTAACTCTTTGTTAGCTTCAGTCAACACTTCAGTTCTCCTCGAGCATCTCCATCAGGGTTGTCTATCCATCGGGGTTGTTTGTCCATCGGGCATCACTTTGAAGTTCTACTCATCGGTAATGCTTGTAATTCTTCTCGTCGGTAATGCTTGTCGGGTTTCTTGCCCAGGCAACACTGTGACTTTCCTCTCGGGTTTCTCTGTCTGTCAGGGTGCACTGCCTGTCGATGTTTGTAGTCACTTAGTGAATACTGATCTTTTATACATTACTGATAGCATAATATTTATCTTTCTAGTTCTCTAAAGTCTTTGACACTTTGTATATAACCAATCAGATTATATCAAATTGACATCAATGACAATACAAGACATTAACTGATTTAATGTCTTGCATTAACTTTTTGCAGCTTGGTGATCATCAACTTAACATATTCAAACATTCAATCAGTTATAGTTCATCATGTATTCCCCCACGTTAAAGTCATTGCTAACATTTGAATGGGAGCAATGGCTTTAACGGAAACATAAACAACTCCACTGATTACATTTCCACTACAAGATGCCCCCAAGCGAAGACAAATAAAGGGAAATACCACATAAACATACAGAGAACAGAAAAGGGATCTACCTACCATGGGGTCAGTATGATTATATATATATATATATATATATATATATATATATATATATATATATGCAAGATGAATTGACATCATTCCCCAAAGAAAGTAGAACTACAATCACAATGGAGGAAAGAAAATGCAAGAGTTATGAAGAAGAGTCTTTTCGGACCACAACATGGAGACCAAAAAGAATTAGTGCTACCATGTCGCAAATCCAAGTGGACTACACAAGGAAAACATTTACAAACAATAGCACAGGTAGAACATAACATGAAAACAACAAATAGGAGAATAGAGATACATATAGAGGAATAGTACAACTGGTTCGATTCCTTTATCACCTTGCACCAACAAAGTAACAAGGATCATATAAAATAGGAGAATAATGGTATTAGTATCATGTGTAGGCAAAGGATTCGTATAGATTTGGAGGTTTTGATTGGGAGGGGAGATAGATTTTTTCCCACTGCCATCAAAATTATCAACAAATAAAGCATTAGAATCAATTAAGTCTTGAACCTTATGTTTTAGAGAATAACACTTCTCAGTATCATGGCCATTCTAACAATGATATTGACAAAAGGCTTTGGGATCAAGGGATTTGGATGCCATCGTAGTAGGAAGAAGAGGTCGAATAGGTGGAAAAATAATCTTATTAGCATTCAAAAATTTACTCATAATAGAATGTAAAGATTTAGAAAGAGGAGTAAACATATGATTCAAATGAAAAGTAGTGGATGCAGAAGTGGCATTGTGGGATGCAACGACAACTTGATCAGCAAATACATTTGCTTGCTTATTTATCTTGACATAGTTGTTAGGTTTATGAAACTTGTTGGGATTAGGAGAAACATCACTCTTATCAACTGGAATAGGAGCCATTGAAGTGTTGCTCTCAAATTGACTCGCTTGTAATTGATAATGATGAAGTGTTGCACAAAGTTGTTGAAAAGAGGTAAATTTAGTAAGCAGAATCTTATCTATAATATCCTTTTGCAAATTTGAAATAAACATATGTTGAATATTAATATCAGGAACATGATAAGAAATTTGAGCATACAAATTCTTAAATCTACCAATAAATTCAGTCAAATTTTCTTTAGTATTCTGTTTACAATGCATCAAATCAGTTAAGGACACTTGCAGACCAATGTTATTTTGGAATTGTTGGATAAAAGCATTAGAAATTTTTGGAAAAGAATCAATAGAATAAGGAGGCAAGGAACAATACCATTGCAAGGCCTTATCACAAACATTTCTAGCAAAAAACTTGGCTAAAATCTTATGGTCATGAGCATAGTCACTACAAAGGATTTGAAATGTTTTAACATGAGTGACAGGATCTCCCTTACCATTGTAATTCTCAAGACGAGGCATATTGTCTTGCTAAGGGATAGTAGCATGAATAATGTCTAGGGATAAAGGACTACCCATGTCACATTTAGGAATACTAAACTTGGATTGAGTTAAGGATGCAAGTTGTTGTTGTAAAGGGGGAATAGTTTGAGCCAAACTAATGATAGTGGAATCATTAGAAGAAATAGGAAGCATAGAAACATTAGGAACACTAGGAAAATTGTAGGAAGCGAAAGGAATGGAAGACACAACCGGTGGAACACTTGGAACCACAATTGGAAGAGGGTTGGAATAGGTAAAAGGAATACTATGGTAAGAAGGTTGTGAGGTAGGTAGAGACACCGGTGGAACACTCACAGGAAGAGATGGAAGTGGAAGATTCAAAGCTAGAGGATTGGAATATAGAAGAGATGTAATCACTAAAGGAGGAGTATAAGTAGGATTGCTAGATAAAGGAATGGAAGAAGGTTCCACACTAGTGACAAGAGGAATGAATCCTAGATCTTGAGCTAAAGGTTTGACATTTAAAATCACAAGATGAGTGATATCACGTAAGAGATTAATACCTTGATCACTATCATGAAGGACTTTCTTAAGAGCCTCTATAGCTTGAATAGAATCTTGATTATGGTTTTCTTGAATAAGCTAATTTCCCATTTTATCAAGTTCAGTGGACAATTTTTGGACTTGTTTAGGATTTTTGGACTTGTTTAGGATTTTTGGACTTGTTTAGGAGGAAATATTAAAACATCATCCTCATCATGAGATGAGTGAGAATATTTATGCTCTGTAGAAAGATTGGAATCATGAGTGATCAAATTGCCATCCAGGATCCTACGGAAAGGAGATGAAGACTCGGGATCAAAAGAACCCATAAGTCTGCAACTTCTTCTAATCGGGATATTATAGGTAGGACTAGAGGTAGTAAAGCTTATACACCAATGTAATGAACTAAATTGAGAAAATATAAATACAAGAACAGAAAACAAGGCTAATCTAATATGCATGCAAGATCTAACATGAAATGTAAATCTAACACCACAAAAGAAAAAGTTTTCGTAAGCGGGTTCACCAAAATGTAAGAGGGTAAAAATGTATATAATAATGTGATGATATATAATGTGTTGTATATAAAATGTATTCAAAGGTTTGGGGAAGATAAGAAACTCCTCCTAGCCCCAAATTTGACAAAGGAAAGATCCACTTTGATCAACCACAAGAAAATGGTTAACACATAAATGCATCAATCAATCGGAAATAAGAAGAAAGAAGAAAGCCTTACATTCTAGATTTATGGATGAAGAGTGTGTAATAGATTTGAATTGCTTAAAACCTTAATTGAAATTAAACATCTATCTTGGAAGGTAGCAGATCTAGAAATACCTATTGTAGATCTAGAAATACCTATTGTAGACACCCTAAAATAGACAGGCTTGCGACTTTACATTAAAAACACTAATTTTCATCTATTAATTAATGGTTTTTTAATCGTTAATTAATCATCTATTTTCCTCTAAATTCATTCCCTAAATCGTCTAATCAAATTCCCAAAATTGATTAAATAATTAATTTTATTTAATTAATTAACCTTAATTGATTAATTACCATTAATTAATTAATTAAATTCAATTTCATATAGTTTAAATTAAAAGATTTAAACTTACTAACTTAATTCTTCCAATTAATTTAATTTAATTTATTTCAATAAAGCAATTCTAAACAAAAAAGAATTCAATTATCTCACATGTTGAAAACTTTAATTACATAAATGAATTAAATAATCAATTATGTTCAAAGAGATAATCCTTAATCAGATCACATGGGTTACTCCACCCATCTCTCCAGTTCACATGGGTAACTCCACCCACCTCTTTAGTTCTAAAAGGCAACTCACAATTAGTTCTTCAGTCAACCAAACTCTATCTCCTCTCCCAGTTGAAGAGGTGGAGTTTAGTGATGGCTTCTCTAGTTCCCTTTAATCTCAACTATTCATCTCCCTATCTCTGGGATTGATCTCAACCTTTCATATCATCCTCAATTCCTATATAACAAACCCTTCATAACTATTTGAAGGATCTAGGATTTCAAGCTCACATGCGTCATTACTCTGTTAGATTGGTTCTAGCATTCAAGCCATCTTTCGATCACACACACATTTCAATTATCAAATTCTTGACACTCCCAAGTCATAGACACTGCCCACACCAATATTGAGCATCAAAAAAAACATTTCTGAAGGAGTAGAGAGAGACAATAGAAGCTTTAAGCAATTGGGTTTGCATTCATTTATTTTCCTTTCTTTGCTTGTATATTTTATTGATACGTTAAGTATTCGTTATTAGTATTTTTTGTATTGATTTCCCCATTGCAAACCGGTGCTACTAACCCTCATGGTTGGAAATAAAAGGAACCATGAATTTGAACCACGTACATTTTGGTGAACCTGACATGAAGAAAATAGCCTGAATATCTCTTGTGGACAACAGACAAAATCCTTTAGCCTCGGTCGTACGGTTGCAGACCTCATTTTCCATCATTTTCTCGATATTTGTGTAATTTTGCAATTGTTGGTATTTTTTCGCAATTGATGAAATAGTGCTACAATTGACTGGTTTAATATCAAAATTGATTGTAGGCTTTCACATTTCTTTTCTGTCATTTTCTGAGTCTTTGTTTCCTTGCTCTGTGCCGCAAGTGCTGGTATTTCACCGCAATTATTTTTGGATTTCTGCAATTGAACAAAAGTTGTCACAATTGACTAATCCAGACCACAATTGACTATGTTTTGTCACATTCAGAAATACATTGCCGCAACCGCCTGCAGTTTTCAACAACTATCTATTATTTACCACAATCGCCAGTGCATTACCGCACTCGCCTAAAAATTGCTAAATCTGAATTCCAAATCTTTATTTGTCTGTCTGAAAATCTGATACTTTCTTTGTTTGTGTAGGATTGGACGAATCACCAAGAATAGAGAAGGGTAAGCCTTTTTTAGTATCAATCATTATTTTCAAAGTTACACTTACCCTCATTTGCTAAAATTTTCTTGGTGGTGCTAACTAGTCTAAACAAAGCAAACTAAAATCAATTCACTTGTCAATTTGGGGTTTAAAAAGAAAATTGTTCGCCAAACATCACAATCTCATATCTCACACTTTGGAATTTCGTGCTTAAAATTAAACAAAGGAAAAAGATCTCTCGATTTGGTGCATTAAAAACTGAACAAGTAATCAACACCTAATTTTGGGCTTAAAACTGAATATTTGTGCTTGTATGGTGGTTTAGCTTAGTTCACACTTCATTTTGGGGTTTAAAGTGATTAACCTTTTGTCTTGAGTTTTGGGTGCACTTGCATAATCTGTTAGATTAAACACCTTTATACTTTTTAGAAAGGACTATCCGAGGAATGCGCTTCTTCCTCAGAGAACGACCTTAAACCGGTAATCCTTTCGATTGGTATATAAACAAGACACGAACCAAAATTTTATTTTATATCTAGCCAAGCTCGGGCGAGGTGTGTTGATGATAGTCTGGATCACGTGTATATCCCTAAGGATCCAGCGTGGTCAACTAGGCTCTTAAGTGAGTCACACACGTACAAATTGATTGGATAGACACCATGGACCCTTACTACAACCTTGTTAATTAGAGGCCAACCCGGTTTACCTCCGAATAGATACCTTATTATAGTGCAATGGGTTGCAAAATTTCCCCCCAAGATTCCCAATGTATGTGCTCCAAGGTATTTGTGTAGTGAAAGAGATCTTCACTATACGACAACAATACCTAGCAATAGAAAAAACATGGGCGCCTACGTTGTGGACCTTTGTGTCCTAGTAGTGTGAAAATTGTTGTGTGAGCTAACAAACATTCAAGCATTGGGCCTATAATATTGTATTTTGAAGCCATTGGCTTAGATTAATCTGAATGTTCATTGTTGAGACCTCGTGATAACATTGTAACTTGAAAAAGTTGTAAAACATAGACATGCCAGTCTTCATTCTTCAAAACACATTGTCTATTGTGCTTGTTCTTTGATCAGTTTCCAAAACGTAAAACAAACATCAAAACTATCAAAATGAGTCAAATGTGTTAAAGTCTAGGGTTATCAACATCAATTGTCTTTCAAATCAGAAGCCTTGTTCCAAAAAATCAAAATTGTCAGATAGTGAGGCCTATTTTTGAGTCTTTTTGAGACTATTGCTCACATTTTACCGCAATTTATGGAAGTTTTCCGCAATCATCTTTTTTATTGCTGCAATTGACCTATTTATTATCACAATCGGTGAGAGATTACTGCAATCAACCAATCACTTTATCACAATCGATGGAGTTTTTCTGCAATTAACTAGAGACTTTTTAACACCTATTTTGACCTAAAACCTTGAAAATACTCTCCATTTTGTGTCAAAGACCAGTGTCTATCCCAAAAAAATGTGAAGAACATTGTGTGAATCTCTAAACATTAAATATCATCCATTCTTTGAAAGTATGATTATTATCCAAGCATTCTTAGTTTGAAAGTACAGACTCGAAATATCTTGATCCCATTATCTCAACATCATCATTATCTCTATCAGTGACTTTGTCCCAGGAAAAGGTCGACAAATATTATTCTTACATTATCAAAACTTTGAGATTAAGATAAATCAGCATCTTTCCTTAGAATTACCCTTGTCCAAACGTAACTCAGACTTTCCTACAAAGGTTATCCTTTTCTGTTTTCTTTATATCACTTATTTTAGTCACAAAATCTAGACCACACTATGTCTCAAACACCTCATGGAGGGCCTTACACAAGGTCAAAAAGGCTAGAACACAACCTGATGAGTCATATATCAATAGATTCCCCACTTGGGAAGTAGAGCAAGAGGGAAATCCCTTCACAAATATCAGTCCTGCTCTATTCATTAACAATCCCCATGGGTCATCTTAATTCCAAAATGTCACAGAAGATGAGCTCAAAGATATAGAGCAAGACACCTATTCCATGCAAGTGGTTGACACTATTATAGAGAAGAACCCTGAACGTTTCTTAGCCATGTTGATAAAGAAGGGAGTCAAACTCCCCGCTGAATTTAGTGTGTCAACCATATGGCCCAAAAACCCTCTTGCAGGACAAAACACTACTTGACCCTCTCAAACACTACATGTGGTATCTCAAATCTTCCCATCCTTGACAATACCAACATTGACACAGAAGATGCCCAATCAAACCAACTACACAACCAAGAAAGCACATCTTCCATGAAAATCATGACAAGCTCCCAACTAAGTACGTCCATGGTCACTAGTATGCCTCAACCCTCGACCTTATGGCCTGGCCAATCAAGCTCTCATGCTATGCCCTTAATCCCACCAACAAGAAGCAACCTTTTTGCAACTATGTTGCTACTACAGTCAATCCCTACTAGCCTTGGGGTTAACACATCATTCCCACAAGGATCCATCTCTATAGGTTTGAATTTCATCCAATGCCCGACCAGGGTTACACCTTGCTCATTCAAGGACCACTCCAACCCCCAAAACAACCTCAACCCCAGTAGTAGCAACCCCAGCTTTAGAAGCAACAACCTCAACCCCAGCTGTAGCAACCCTAGATTCACCAGCAGCAAACTCAACCCCAGCTTTAGCAACAACAACCTCAACCCCACCAACAACAACATCCCCAACCCCAACAGCAAACATAGCAGAACCAACCTTGGGCCACTCATGTGCCCCCATTTCAGAATCATGTGTTGGGAAATCAATATCAAGTCCAAAGGATGAGGTCCTATGTTCCTACTCAAGGGACATAGAGGCACAGCCTCATACCTACTACAGCACAGAGGTACAATATCAACAATCATCCCCAGTCTCAAAAAGACATGCTAATCCAACAAGTGTAGAACCTTCAATCCCAAATGATGGATATACAAAATCAAGGGAAAACTAAATCCTACACCGCAGATGATTTATACCCATACCCCTTCGATAACTCTCTTCACATGTCTCCATTCCCAACTCACTTCTCAGTACCAAAATTTGACAAATATAGGGGTAATACCAACCCTATTGAGCATATTCAAGAATTCTTTATTAGTATCGTCGAAGTCGCACATGATGAGACATTCTTGATGCAACTATTCCCACAAAGCTTAGCCAGACCAAAAATGGAATGGTTCTCACATTTACCTCATGGCATTCTGTCTTGGGGTGAGTTGGTTGAAAAGTTCATCGCTCACATCCATCATAACATCAAGCGCAAGGTCAGCATCAAGGACCTTTGTGATATCAAATAAAAAGATGGAGATTCTTTTGTAAAATTCCTACATACATGGAGGAATACTGCAAATATAATCACATATGATGTACCCAAGAAAGACCTAATAGTCATGTTCATTGACAATCTGATTCCAGACATGTCATTTACAATAGAATTGTAGTTAGCTCCAAACTTTACACAACTCATTGAACGAGGAGTTCATTGTGAGAAGAACTTGGTCAAAAGAGGTGTCCTTGCATATCCTACCCAAATGAACATAAACAAGACTACAATGGACAAAGCTAAGTGGTAAAATAAAAAACAAATGTCACCAACGATAGTGTCATTGATGTGAAAACAGTCAACTACACAACCCAAAGTGTCACTTCAAGGTGCACCTGTGGCCAACCAACAACCTACGGTGCCCACTCCACAAGAATACACTCAAAATCAACCTCCCCCTATCCAAGTGGTCTCTATGTCAAACAGTCAACAACAAGCTCAATGCAAACCACAGTTTCAGTTCCCACAACAAGATTTCACACCATTAGGAGAGTCGATAGAATCAGCTTTACGAAAGCTGATACAATGCAACAATATCACTCTCCCAAAAATCAGGGAATATGAACATGGTGCAATCAAACCAAGGTGGTACAATGACAATGATTTTTGCAAGTTTCATCAAGTGAAGGGACACAAGACACCCAACCGTTACTGATTGAAACACGCCATCCAAGATCTAATTGACACATGGGTCATCAACGTAACCAATACACAAACAAAAGGAACAACTGATCATATGATATTCAATGACACATTTCATGATCACAATAAAGGGAAAACCTTTGGGTCTAGTGGATAGTCAAAATAAGTCAACTACACTTATACCAACAGTGATAACAATATCAATTGCCTAAATCCTTCAGATAGCCATGTGGCTACCATCACTATCAGAGACCAAGGTAACAAATGTGTTGTAACCAAGTATCGTACAAGAGTTGTCTTGCAAGGAGCACCTTCCTCATCTACTACACCAGTCAACCCTCAATCAATCTTAGATCCACAGACAAGCCTAGTGGATCAACTAAAGCACACGCCTGCCCAAATCTCCATGTTTGACCTCTTGCGCATATCTCCCCAGAATAAACAAGCACTTGACCAATCCCTTCAGAGAGAAGCTGTCCCAAGGGATATAACCCCTGAGAGCTTCCAAATGATGGTTAAACATATAGCAACCAACAAACATGCAACATTCATAGACCATGACATGTTTTCGCACAAACCCTTGCATAATGATCCCTTGCACTTGCTTGTCCAAGTCCACAAAAGTGCAATCCGTAGAGTCCTTGTTGATGGTGGGGCTAGATTAAACATTTGTACTTTAAATTTAATCAATCAATTAGGCTACTCAGAATCCAGTATTGATGTCATAAGGAGGATCAACATCAAAGCTTATGATGAAGAGGAAAGATCCTCCAAAGGTATTATCATTCTACCTGTTCGGATTGGTCCAGTTGTTAAGAACACTCCCTTCCAGATCCTAGACCTAGATTTGGGATACAACATGTTACTAGGGAGACCGAGGATACATGAGATGCAAGTTTTACCCTCCACATATCATCAATGCATCAAGTTCCCACACCAGGGGGAAGAAATCATTATTGAGGGAGATCCAAATCCATTCCAATATTGTAATGTGGTTCAAACCAGTACTGAAAACCAGGTTCCCTTGAACCAAGAGGAAAGTATCCCATCCACATTAAATTCAATTCCCAAAGATATCATAAGAAAAGCAGGAAAAATATCCATTATTGACAAGGGATGTGGTGAATATAGCTATGAGGAATCTTTCACTATCACAAACATGCCTTAGAACCCAAGATCATATGCCATGCCACAACCATCTATTACAATAGAAACCCCAGAACCTATTATATTCAGGTGTCCACCCACAACCTTCGTCAGATGGGGAGACATTGCAGAAAAGAACCCATTCGATCCAGATATCAATAAATCATTGTATCAATATCCACAAGAGACACTTCAACAACCCCTACCCATATCAAACTATGGAACTGGCTATACAATGCTGCAAAGATTTGGGTATGAAGGTACAACTGGTCTGGGGGAAGACAACAAGGCTTAATGGAACTGTCTCTCCCGCCAACCCAAAGAAACAAGAGAGGGTTAGGCTATGGGCAAAAAAGAACTAATCCTATCACCTAAGACATACAACTTGATCAAGAACAAATAGAAGAGTTACACCAGGGGTGAAACCAGAAACACATCTTGATAAGAAACATACTACAATAGTTGTTGCCTGCCAAAGTGGGAACCTCTCAATCCTGATTAGACCTCAACCAAGAAATCCATGATAATGAGGGAAGTGAGATATCTGATGAGCATTGTAGAAAAATTTAATCCCACGAGTACGAGTGGAAATCCCTTCACAACTCCGAGCGTTCAATCCCAGACTATTCCCCTCGGTCAGCCACCACCTTACACCTTGATGATTTGTTCGACCAATTAACCATAGATGACCAACCCTATATCGATAAACATATTGATAGAAATTCATTAGGTGGTGCATCCACATCATAGTCCAGGTTTATTGGAACCATCTTCATTGTCACCTTCAACCAAATAGAGTCAACCCAACATGAAGGCCTATGTCTTGTACACCCAAAACTGATAGAGTGGGATCAAAAAGGACTGCCTGATATGGATATCTTTGAGAATGATGAGGCTATCACAAACTTCACGGGACTTAGAGAGGGAATTCCATCTCGAGACCATAAATTTGGTTTCTCCATCGACCTCGACAGATCAACATACTTTGGAGAGGAAGCTCCTCTTTCCAGTCATCAAACACAATTGAAAAAGAAAAAAGAATCATTAATAAGTGAAAACTGAAAGGCGCTTACTGGTACAAAAAATGATAAAAAAGACAAAACAAGATGTATCTTCTAGTGAAAACCTCACTAAGGCACTAGAAGATGGAAAGCAGGAACTCCTCCCCTTGACAGAGGAAAATTTGGCATTATTAGCAGAAGAAACAAAAGAAGTCAACTTGGGTGATGACAAGAACCCAAAGAACATCTACTTAGCAAAATCACTCACCCCAGAGGAGAGAGAATAGTTCAATAGTTTATTCAAGGAAAGGAAGATCAATTTGTCATGGTCCTACTCAGACATGCCAGGATTAGATCCAGAGCTTGTGCTACATAATCTCCCATTGCTACCCAATGCCAAACCCATCAAACAAAAGTTGAGAAAGATGCATCCCCATGTTGCATTACTAGTCAAAGCAGAATTGAAAAAGCTCCTAGATGTTAAGTTCATAAGGCCGATCCCATACACAGACTGGATATCTAATCTAGTACCCATTACAAAGCACAATGGTCAAATTCAAATTTGCACAGACTTTAAAAATCTTAACAAAGCTTGTCCCAAGGACGACTTTCCTTTGCCTAACATCGATATGATAGTAGATCTAATAGTAGGACATCAAATGCTATAGCTCATGGATGGATTTTCAGGGTATAATCAGATAAGGATTCTACCAGAGGACCAACATAAAATTTCTTTCACATGTCCTTGGGGCACTTATTGTTGGAACGTCATACCATTTGGTCTAAAAAATGTTGGGGTAACATATCAAAGGGCCATGACAACCATCTTTCATGACCTCATCCACAAGACAATTGAGGACTATGTCGATGATATACTTGCAAATTAAACGCTTAGAAAAGATCATCTACAAGTACTTGGACCCATATTCGACAGAATGCAAGAATACAAGGTCCGTTTAAATCCAAAGAAATTTGCATTCGGGGTCACATCAGGAAAGCTCTTGGGATTCATTGTGTCACATCAAGGCATAGAGGTCAACCCAGTGAAAGTCAAAGAAATATTGGACATGTCACCACCAACTAACCTAAGGAAACTAAGAGGTTTACAGGGCAGGCTCGAATCAAACAGGTGATTCATAGCCCAACTAGCAGACAAGTGCCACCCATTTCAACATCTACTACATAAGGATGTAAATTTTATGTGGACATAACAGTGTGAAGAAGCATTCCAAATATTCAAGGACTATCTACTCAAGTATCCCATATTGGTGCCACCAGTTCAAGGCTGACCACTACTTCTATACATATCATCAACTAAATCTGCATTAGGAGTGCTCTTAGCACAACATGATGACCAAGGTAAGGTGAGAGTCATCTACTATCTTAGTAGCACCTTGGTAGGATATGAGCTCAACTATACGCCAATTGAAAAATCATGCCTCGCAGTTGTCTTCGCTTCCCAGAAGCTAAGGCATTACATGTTGAGCCATCAAACTAAGCTCATAGCGCACATTGATCCTCTAAAGTATCTACTAAGCAAAGCAGCACTCATCGAACGACTTGAAAAATGGGTAATGATCTTAAGCGAGTTTTACATTGAGTACATAGACAGAAAATCCATCAAAGGGCAAGTGATTGTAGATCAACTGGTAGAGGCACCTATTCAGGATCATCAACTATCATTTCTAACTTTCCAGATGAGTCTATTTTGACACTACAACTGGCTATAGAGATATGGAAACAATGCTTTGACAAGTCATGCATGAACCATGGTGTAGGAGCAGGGATAGTACTTGTCACTCCAAATAATGATGCAATACCCAAATCTTTTAGACTCAACTTCATGTGCACCAACAACATAGCCAAGTATGAAGCTCTCATCATCAAAGTAAAGACAACAATTCAATGGAGAATCAAGAACCTTAAGGTCTACGGAGACTCATAGTTGGTCATTAGCCAAGTCAACAATGACTATATGATAAAATATGAGAAGCTAATACCATACAAAGAATAGATGGACAGGTTGCGCACTAAGTTCCAATACATCTTTTTTGAGTAAATACCAAGGACTCAAAACAAGGATGCAGATGTGATGGCTACCATAGCATCACTAATCGATATGTCAGGCAATGAAACTAGATTCCTATTTCTAGTGGAGCAACTCGTGATGCCATCATATCAGGCACCAATCACAAAATCAACATGTATCCTTGTTGGTCCTGAAACCCCATGGTACCATGACGTGTATAATTATCTCCAAACTAGTGTCTACCTCTCGACTTGTCTAGGAACCAGAAAAATTCCCTCATCCACCAAGCCTCTAGGTACACCATTCTCACAACTACTCTATATATAAGAAGTCTAGATGGAACGCTATTACAATGTCTCACTTCTACAGAATCCCAGAGATCTATGTACAAGGTACATGAAGGAATTTGTGGAACCCACGGAGGTGGAAACAACTTATTTAAAAAGATCATCCACATGGGATACTACTGGCCCATAGTAGAGACAGATGCAAACAAGTATGTACAAAGGTGTAGGAAATGCCAAATTTATGGAGACCTCATCCATGCACCATCTCAAGAACTAAATCCTATCACTTCACCATTACCATTTTCTATGTAGGGATTTGACCTAGTGGGCAAGAGTACACCTTCTTCAACTAATGGACATAAATACATCATAGCATCAATATAGTACTTAACTAAATGGGTGGGATAAATTCCCCTCACCTACATAAATGGAAAGCCGATCTCAATGCCATATCATCTGTCGATATGGAATTCCTTAAACCATCCTGACGGATCACGGTACACCTTTCCAAAAAAAAGATGTTGAAGATCTATGTGAATAGTTTTAAATCAAACAAGGTTTCTCTTCATTCAATTATCCTCAAGGGAATGGCTAGGCTTAAGCAACAAACAAGACCATTTTGAAAATCTTGAAGAAAACAGTTAACAAATTAGGGTGAGACTGACACTTACAACTTAGTCCCACATTATGGGCATACAGAACTAGTGTGAGAACACCTACAGGAGCCACTCCTTTCTCCCTAGTATATGGATTAGAGGTGGTCCTACCCCTCAAAGTGGAAATCCCATCCCTAAGGATATCATTGAAGAACCTGATTTCAGATGAAGACTACAGATTAGCAAGGCTCAGTGAATTGGAACTATTAGACGAAAGAAGACAAAATGAATTCAACCACTTACAAGGCTATCAGAATTGCCTTGGAAGGAATTATCACAAGAAGGTGAGGCCATGAACATTTGAGGTAGGAGACCTTGTCCTCATGGAAAATCAAAAGAACCAAGCAGAGAGAGTGAACCCAGGAAAGTCTGAGCCTAACTGGCTAGGACCATATGTCATTGTCAACTCTACCCAGAGTGGGGCATAACAACTAGAAACACCAGAAGGAGATAATCTCCCTGGATACATAAAATACATGCACCTCAAGAGGTTTCTATGCTTGAGGTCTCAATATTTAAGGAAACTATCTACATATCTAGAAAATACCAAAAAAAAAAATGTTACCTTGGTGAAAACCTGGCAAACAGGCGCCTTGGCGACAACAAATTTTTTTTAAAAAAAAAGTAAATAGAAACAAAATTACTCTCTCAGTGAAAACCTAGCAAACAGGCACTATTGAGTATTTACCTTGGTGAAAACTTGGCAAATAGGCACCAAGTGTTCAAATCCAGCTTCACCATCAATGAACTCCAAGTTCAAAAGTCTGAGCAAACTTTGCGTGCAAGATTGACTACCCAAGATATATCCATAAGCACAATCCCCTCTGAGAGCCAACACTTATCCATGGTTAGTACTAGTCCACCAAACTAGGGGCAATTCAAAAAGTCCTAAAAAATCCCTAAAATTTTAAAAAAAAACTCATCTAAAATCCTAAAAAGATCAAAATATCCTTAAAAAATCAATCTTCATAAAAAATAATCAAAAAATTGTAAAATCCCAAGGAATAAAACCAACTCAGTTATCAACAAAGCAAAAGGTGATCATGCCCATTCAATCAAATGTCAAAATCATGAGCTTTGTGAATCAGCATTAGGCCCATATGACACAGCTTTATCAATCTATCAAATCTCTCAGCAAGCAAACTGGTGACCAAGCCAATCTATCAAATGTCAAAACCATGAGCTTTGCGAATCAGCATTGGGCCCATCTGACATAGCTTGATCAGCCAATACAAATGATCACAATCAATCTATCAATCATATCAATTGTCTTACATAGTGATGGATACACTGAAAACCAGATAGGTCAGTCTTATATGAGTCATCTATTACTGAAACCAGACACAATCAAGCCAATCAAGCCTATCAAGAGAGTCGATCCAATCAAGAGAATCAAACTGAATCAAGGATCATAAATGTTGACTAGGTCATTTAGTCAGTCAGATGTCAGTCTATATTTCACGGTTATGTTCTTACGCTACTCCAGGATCCACCAAGTGATGAGAGTAGCTATGATGGTCATGACTTATTTTCGTTGTTTGTTGTCTGTTGAATGTTCACTTCGATTATGGGGACATGATGATATAGGATAAATGTGGTAGGCATTGTCACTTATCTAGCAGCCACGCAGTTCCATGATCTGAACTTAACCTTGGGAAAGAATTGGACATTTCTTCTCTGTTATCTGCTTGTTTATTTACCATTAGAATCATAGTGGTATCTAGATGGACTCTGGGTACATTGGATTTCTATCTTGGTTTTTATGGGCTTTCTTCTTAAAATCAAGAGCTCACAGTGCTATCCAGATGGACTCTAGGTACATTGGAATTCTATCTTGATTTTATTGGTGTTTCTTTTTAAAATCAAGAGTTCGCATTGCTATCCAGATGGACTCTGGGTACATTGGAATTCTATCTTGGTTTTTTCGTCTTTCTTTTCAAAATCAAGAGTTTGCAGTGCTATCCAGATGCACTCTAGGTGCGTTGGAATTATATCTTGGTTTTATTTTTTATTTTGTTCAGATTGTTCAGAGGGAAAAGTGGTATCTAGATGGTCAATATCTAGGTTCTTTTGGCTCTCTTTCTTTTCAAATAGGGAACATAGTTGAACCCAGATGGTCAATATTTCGGTGCACTAAGTTCTCTTTCTATTCAATCTCCCTACTCCTAGTTATCAAGAGGTCATAGAGGTATCCAGATGGTATGTGATCTGGATGCATTGGACACTCTTCAAAATTTCATAAAAAGATGAAATGATGACAAAAATTGGAAACATGGCAGCGACTTGGGTCACTCATCCATTATATCAAATCATATCTATCAAAAATCAAAGCTCCTTTCTGTCATTCCATATCTATCAAATCAAATCCCAGAGAACACATTTCCACTGACTATATTCTAGCTAACACATGCATTACTTAAATATTTTGTGCATAATAGATTGCATCCATTCTATTTAAGTGCATCAGAAAAATAGAAAAAAAAATAGCAGTTATATATATGGTAAATCATAATCACATGCATCCATAAGCATCTCATATAAACATACATTTCATTTCCACCATCCTGCATACACATGTCAATATCATAGGAAAATTAAATCATCCATCTAAGAGTCTGCATAATAGAATCATATTGCATAAACATTTCAACATCTAAGCACAATCACGTAGAACCATACATATAGCAAGTAAATCAATAACTGAAACTCATATAAATCAAAATATCTGAGTATAATGAACAATCGCAAGTCAAGATAAAAGAAGGTGATCAACATATATATCAATAAATATTAGTGTGTCAAGATACAATCATCGATAAAGCCTTAGATTATATTAATGGAGCTCACTACAAAAATGGTACATTATACAAAAATAAAGTCTACAAATGTCAACAAGAGCTACCCTCACCCTCGCCGCCAGGTAGACGAGGGGGTGGCATATCAGACGTAGGTCTATGTGATGGACCAGGACCACCAACACTACTAATCTAAGACCGATGTGTTATGCTTGATCATTGTGAAGCATTGAAACTAGGAACTCGTTGGGCTGCAAGAACAACTACCTCATAATGATGGCGCTAGTACTCAATCTCTCTACCAGCCTCCCGACTTGAACTCCAAAGCCGATCATGAGCATCTCTCAATGATAAATCATGTACACTATCAAGATAGGCTCTCACCTCTGCCCTAGCCTATCTCTCCCTCTGCTCCACTGCAGTAGCCCTAGCCTCAGCAGTTGTAACCCTACTCTCCAATGCACTGGCTCGTGCATCAGAAGACGCCAATCTAGCCTGTAAATCTGATACATGTTGTGTAAGTCTCTCCAGATATGAAGGATACATGTCCATCCCTCCCATAGCCACATCCATGTCACCCTCATCTCCTCTGCCACATAATCGCTCACCTCCCCTCTCCTGCACAACCTAGGAGTCCTGACTATCTGCATTATCCCTAGTACTACTACTCCCACTAGAAGTGCTAGAATCTGCACTCTCTACATCTAACACCTCCACATCAATGTCACCTATCTCCACATCGATGTCCTCCGCTATAACTCTATCCTCCACTCTTATAACCAATACAACAATAGTGCGAGGATGCACTCTATGGACCAATTGTGGTGCCTCCTCCTCCATAGCCTCCTCATCCTCAAGGACAACGCTCAAGCCAAATCTCATACCGCTACTCCGCCCACCCCTCATCTGCACCCCACCACCAACACCCCTAGGACCAAAATCATCTTCATCGTCACCACCCCTAACCCGCCCACCATCTCAGCCCCCATCTCTCCCCCACCCTCCATCCCTACCACCTCTATCCCTACCACCTCCATCCCTTCCACCACCATCCCTCCCTCAACCCTGCCTCAGACATGGCCTCCTCAAGGGTCTACCAAAAACTGGGCAAGAAACATTAGTTAGTGGCTCTGGATGAGATGCCTACCACCATGCATCATACTATGGTGTAGTGCCTGAAAAGAAACAAAGTTCAAACATGAGTAACATATACATGTTCAGCATAAAGGATTATCCAAAAGAAAGCTACATCTAAATAGTACATAAAAGATAACTAAGTATGGACACATCGGAATAGAGAAATAAATCAAGTAGGGGCAGAATCAAAATACATACCAGCATCCACAGTAGCAAACTGCCAAGTCCATGCAATAGGCATGAGTCCCTAGAACTCGGTAACAGTCGCATTAAGAGGAACGACTGCACCCCAAAGAGTAGAATCTCTCGATCTACAAGAAAAATAGGCATATGAATCAATAACATCTTGCCTCTCCCCAAACTGCTGCAACACCCTATTGGTGTTGTGGAATTCTATCATATGCACGTGCCTACTAACACGGTCGATCAGGAACCTCCGCTGATGACAAAAAGGTAAATGCACATCCTCTCCATCCCAAACAAGACAATCCCTGTAAGGCCTCCAGATAAAGTATGGCATCATATCCAGTTTTTGCCACCAAAACATCAAGTGTCCCATATGAGACTGAATGATGGCACTGTCATACATGAATACATACGGTCTCCCCACAGGAAGATCTCGATCACCAACGGGCCTGCACACTGCAATGTGCTCCCAAGCCCATATCTGAAGCAATGTAGCACCAAAACCAAGCGACTTACCCCCAAGGAAAGCAACATAGAACATATGGAAGTACATGTGGGCCAACATGCATGGACCTCGGGCATATAGGGTATGATCTCGAACCATACCACAAAGACAGGCACCAAACCCGACAGATAATCCATGCTAGCGACAATAGGGACACAAAATCCCACAAATCAAACTACCTAACAATGTGGACAACCTATCTAGACCCATCCCAAATCTATACCATGGGATATCATAGGGATCAGACATCCCAAGGTGATCCTGGGGCAGCCCAAAAATCTTAGATAGTGCAGTCACACCAGCATCCTAGTCGTACTCAACAAGGGCCCCCTGAATAGGAATCTGTAGGATGCGATATCTAGTAGAGGCCTAACTACCTATGAATGTCTCTCTCAGCCTCAATAACGTGAAATCACAAAATCAAACCTGAGGGTCTTGACTCCCGGCATTGAAGGATAGTCCCAAGAAACTGCAAAACAACAGAAAGCAAAGTAGCAGTAACAGGTCAGTGACAAAGAATTGTCAAGTCATTAATGCATGTTAAAAAAGACTTATCAGAACAATTGCAGAAATCCACAAACAAATGAGACACTTTTAAGGAAAAAGTAGCAAACAAACATCAATTGCAGCATGCAACCAACAATTGTGGTAATAAACACTAGGAATGTGTCACACTTATCGATTGCGGCATGCAATTGTCAATTGTTGAATTAAAACCATAATTGCAGTGAAACCGCAGCCTATTCCGGCACTGTTTGAAATTTTTTTTAAAAAAGCAATAATTTTAAATGCAATAAATGAAAACATTAATGACAAGGAGGACAAGATCACTTACCAAACGTTCTGCGATAGCTGGCTGATGAAAAGTATGGACCTGATTAGAGACATGTACAATGCTTGAAATGTCGGCCATAGCTCAAGGAAGACACAAAAAGCAGAGAAAACTATTGGAGATTTGCTTATGTGCGAATAGTTGATTGTATGTTTTTCATTGATGACAACATATAATATACAGCAGTGTCCTATATGAAATTATTAGTATAGATATTCTGGAGCCTTGGTCATTTATATCTATGTTGTAGACATGTTCTAGATGCAATGTTCATACACGCAGATACAGATATGCGGTTTTAATTGAGTTATGTTAATCTATTTTGGTAGTTACAGTTTCTGGAGATTATCTATTAAGAGCCGACGTATTTACATTGTTTCTCGAGTTGCACCTATCTTTGAGATATGCGTGTTTATATTCATGTTTAGTTATGAGTTAATGATGATTATCCAAAGGTGCTAAAAATGTTTTAACAGAAGCATGATGTTTGAGTTAATTTGGTAAGAGCCGACTATGTGAAGCGACACGTCCACTCATTTTGAGTTGCGCGGTCCTAACTTTGATTGCGTGCTTAGTTAAGCTGACAAGAAAGTTGTTGAAGTGTTTTCTATAGCTGTCGTGACCTTATCCTTGGGGAAGATACATATAGCAGTTGAAATGTGATTGTTAAGGGTGAAAATGAAGTGAAAAAGAAAAGACAGCATAGAAGAAAGTTTGACAGTAAAGCTACATCATTCATCAGTTGAAGATCTATGTGAAGAATCAGAAGAAGATTACAATTCACTGGAATTGATCAAGACAACAGGTCTACTCAAATAGTTCATTATCAGATATAGTGTATATCTGCCTTACAAAAGGTTGCAGCCTTCACCACTTGAGCAGTGAGCTCTTGGACAGTATGTCCTCACCCCTAACAGGGTTATTTGTAAAAGACTCCTAACAGGGTCCGACCTTTGACCAGGTCTCTGTACTTATTTCATTGTAAATATCAACTCCTAATAGGGTTGCAAGATCTTCTAACAAGGATCATTATAAACTAGTACAGTTATTTGTGGGTGCTAATTCCAACCGGGGTTTTTACCTAATTTGGCTTTCCCCATTACCAAAATTGTGTTGTTCAATTCTGTGTTATCTTGTTGAGTTTGTGTTTAAATTTATTTTGTACTTAATTGGAAAAAGAATTGAATCTTGTAGATAACTAATTCACCCCCCCCTTCTCAATTATCTCTTGGGACTATTCCTAACAATTGGTATCAGAGCCAAGTACCTTGGAGAGAAATCTTAACAGCTTAAGGTAGATCAAATGGCATACTTCATAAAAGAGAGTCCTAAGTTTGATGGAGAGAATTATCTTGACTAGAAGAACAAAATGGTAACACATCTATAGTGCGTTGGTTTTGATATTTTTGAAATAGCCACACAAGAATTTGTTGTTTCCTCTCTGAAAGACCTTACAAAAGATGATGCTACTAATAAACAAAAGGATGTATTCACCGCTAATGCAATTTTCAAGGAAGCCCTTATAAGTGCATTATCTGATAGTGAATTCTCTGAGATTAAGAAAGTATACAAAGCCTACACCATATGGAAGTATTTAGATGATATGTTTGAAGGAGATATCCAAGCAAAGAATGCACAGAGAAAGACATGGAAAAAGAAGTATAACAACTTAGAGATGCTACCTAAAGAGAACATCAGAGCTTACAATCAGAGGATTAATGGAGCAGTTTCAGGAATCAGAAACAATGGTGGAGAAATTTTAGAGGAAGACATAATGGACAAACTGATGACTACATTGACAACTGACTATGAGAGAAAGATCAATATCTTAGATGAGACTATGAAATTTTCAAAAGAATTCAAGAGAGAGACTTTGATCAGCAAAATATCTACATTTGAGATGTCAAGATTGAAGATAGAACCCAAAAGTGAAACAACTTTCAAAGCCTTAGTCCATGGTAAGAAATCCTTGAGCAGCTCTAGTAATAATGAGAAAGAAGAAGTGGATACAGAACTAGAAGAAATCATTGCTATGATTTCCAAGAAAGAAAGGAAAGGTAAAGGAAAATATGAAGGATAGCTACCATTCAAATGTTTTTCATGCAACAAAGTTGGTCATTTTGCATCCAAGTGTCCTACAAGAGTCAAGAAGTTTAGATCAGATTACAAGCCCAAATGTACTAAGGAATGCTATCATGTTGAAGATGGTGTAACTGATGATGACTCAGGAGAAGATGAAATTGGATTCGTTGTCATTAAATACATAGAGAAAATGCTTGAAGAAGTGGACAATGAAGATGAAAAGAAAGCACAAGAGTTAGAATTAGTTTCCAAAGAAGACATCAGGACTGACTGGATCATTGATAATGGATGCTCACATCACATGATAGGAGACAAAGATATATTTGTACATCTAGAAAAGTACAAAGGTGGTATGGCTAGATTTTGAGATAACACTCCCAAACCTATCATAGGCAGAGGTTCTATTACCTTGAATGGAAAGAACAAGACAGATGATGTTCTTTATGTTGATGGTTTACATCATAACCTACTAAGTGTTGGAAAATTGCTTGACAAAGGATATCAGTTGGAATTCAAAGGCAACAAGTGCATCATTAATAACAAATAAGGAGATATGATTGCATCAGGCTCTAAGACTAAAGGTAATGTCTTTCAGCTCGATTCAGAAGTAAGTTGTTTTGTTGCAAAAGTAGATGACAGTTGGCTATGGCACAAAAGACTTTGTCATATCAATTTTGACAACATAGTAAAGATAAGCAATGTAAAGGCAGTAAGAGACCTTCCTAGTATTGCAAGACCAGTTGATACTATGTGCAGGGAATGTGTGATGGGAAAGCATGTAAGGAGCTCATTCAGAAGCAAGAAAAACTCAGCAGAAAACAAATTGGATCTAGTGCATATAGACTTATGTGGTCCTACTCAAACAAGATCATACTATGGAGAAAGGTATTTTATTTTATTTGTTGATGATTTTTCAAGGATGATGTGGGTTGCATTATTAAAGGATAAGAAGATTTTGAGAAGTTCAAAATATTCAAAGCTAAAGTTGAAAATGATTCTGGATTAAAACTAAAGTGTCTGAGATCAAATAGAGGAGGAGAATTCATGTCTGACCAGTTTTATGAGTATTGCGAAGAACATGGGATCAAAAGGTGGTTGAGTTCTCCTAGAACCCCTCAACAGAATGGGATTGCAGAAAGAAGAAATAGGATCATACTTGACACAGTGCACACTATCATGATAGAAGGAAAAGTTGCACACACCTATTGGAGAGATCCAGTCAATACAACAGTCTATACTATCAACAAAATACAACTAAGGCCAGGCGCAGATAAGACACCTTATGAACTTTGGTTTGGTAATGTACCTACAGAAAAATACTTTAGAATCTTTGGAAGCAAGTGCTATATCAAGAGAGATGATGGTGTTGGTAAGTTTGATGCTAGAAGTGATGAAGGTATTTTCCTTGGTTACTCTACTAAAAGCAAAGAATATAGATGTTTTAACTTGAGATTGAAGAAGATAATTGAAAGTACACATGTGAAGATTGATGAGAATTTCATGAATCAAGAAAGATACTATGATTGTGCACCTATGATTGAAGATGAGCCCAGGCCTAGCAGTAAAGAAACAGTTATTGAAGAAATGTTTGATTGTATTGATGTATCATGCAATGACCCTGAAACAAGAAAAGAAGAATCACAGATTATAGTTGAAGATGTCACACCTAAATTTCCAAAATTCACAACTAGATACCATTCAAAGGAAGATATCATTGGAGATCATAGCAGTAGAGTTTTGACAAGATCTAAAGCAAAAGGTTTAACAATTGATGAAGAGGTATGTTTACTTTCACAAATTGAACCTTTAAGTGTTGAAGAAACATCTAATGATTTAGATTGGCATAAAGCAATGAAAGAAGAATTAGATCTGATAATCAAGAATGATACATAGGAATTGGTTCCTAGACCTTGTGACAAAAATGTGATTGGAACAAAGTGGATATTCATAAATAAGATGAATGAAGAAGGTACAGTGGTACGGAACAAAGCAATACTGGTATGTAAAGGATATGCATAGAGAGAAGGAATAGACTACACTGATACATTTTCCCCTGTGAGCAGACTGGAAGTTATCAAGCTATTTTTGTCCTATGCAACATTCAAGAACTTTAAAGTATATCAAATGGATGTCAAGTTAGCTTTTCTGAATGGTGACTTGAAGGAAGAAGTTTACATAGAACAGCCTGAAGGATTTAGTTTATCAAAAAAACCAAACATGGTATACAAACTAAAGAAAGCCCTTTATGGACTTAAACAGGCCCCAAGAGCTTGGTATGAGAGACTTGATGGTTACTTAACCAAGATTGGATTTAAAAAGGGAGCAGCAGATTGCAAATTATTCATGAGAGAGACACCTAATGGACTACTACTTGTTTCTATCTTTGTTGATGACATTATCTTTGGAGGTAATGACAAGCTTAGTGCAGAATTCGCCAAAGAGATGCAAAGTGAGTTTGAAATGAGCATGATTGGACCTATCAAATATTTTTTTGGATTGAATGTAAAACAAACAGACAAAGACATATTCATAAATCAGTCTAAGTATGTGAAGGAGATATTGAAGACTGTCAAAATAGAAGATTGAAAACCAGTAAGCACCCCCATAATAACAGGAATCAAGCTCTCTAATGAGGATGATTCCATTGTAGTTGACAAGACACTATACAAGTCTATAATTGGAAAACTCATATATCTTACTCAATCTAGACCTGATATTTCTAATGCAGTTGGCATTGTTGGAAGATTTGTAGCTGAACCTAAACAAAATCACCTAATGGCAATAAAAAGAATATTCAGATAGTTAAAGGGGACTATAGACTATGGTTTATGGTATCCTAACTCAGAGAATATACAACTTCATGTGTATATAGATACAAATTGGGCAGGTTGTATTGATGATAGAAAGAGTACCTCAG
The DNA here is from genome assembly GCA_018584345.1 of Thuja plicata. Lineage (NCBI taxonomy): Eukaryota > Viridiplantae > Streptophyta > Pinopsida > Cupressales > Cupressaceae > Thuja > Thuja plicata. Next base: position 216,631 of record MU223905.1, read on the forward strand.
GAGGAACAGTATTTCTTGGAGACAGGTTGGTTACTTGGACAAGCAAGAAGCAGAATTGTATCTCTCAGTCAACAGCAAAAGCTGAGTATGTTGCAGCAGCATTGAATTGTTCAACAATGGTTTGGATCAAACAAATGATTAAAGACTTTGGTATTCAGATTGATTATCCTATTGTTATTCACTATGATAACACTAGCACTATCAATATGTTAAAGAACCCTGTGATGGACGCAAAGACAAAACACATTGAGATCAAATATCATTTTCTAAGAGAAAAAGTTGCTGACAAAGAAGTAAATTTGGATTATGAGAGCACTAAAGAATAGTTAGCAGACATCTTTACAAAGCCTTTAACAAAAGATACTTTTGAGTATCTCAGGGAGAAGCTGGGAGTAATTCCCTTTCCTGAGTCTGATTAGAAATTGCAGCAAGAGCATCAGTCCTTGGTGACTGATGAATGGTTGACTACTCTACTTTTGGAGTAGTACCTATGCTTAATTATTTTTGGTACCCTTTGCCATTGATGTAAAAGGGGGAGTATATAGTTAGGAGGAGCATATACTCTGGGGGAGTATACAGTAATGAAAAATACAGTAAAAAGAGATGCAACAGTTAAGAGGAGATTTTGATGAGGATATTGAGAATATTGTAAAAAGGAGGATACTTTGGGTTGATGGTGTTTTTCATATCATATATTGTCATCAATGTCCAAGGGGGAGATTGTTGGAGATTTGCTTCTGTGCAAATAGTTGATTGTATGTTTATCATTGATGACAACATATAATATACATCAGCATCCTGTATGAAATTATCAGTAAAGATATTCTAGAGCCTTGCCCATTTACATCTATGTTGTAGACATGTTCTGGACGCAATGTTCATACACGCAGATACAGATATACAGTTTCAGTTGAGTTATGTTAATCTATTTTGGCAATTACAGTTTCTGGAGATTATCTGTTAAGAGCCGATGTATTTACATTGTTTCTTGAGTTGCGCCTATCTTCGGGATATGCGTGTTTATATTCATTTTTAGTTATGCATTAATGATGATTATCCAAAGGTGCTAAATGTGTTTTAACAGAAGTGTGATGTTTGAGTTAATTTGGTAAGAGATGACTATGTGAAGCGACGCGTCCACTCATTTTGAGTTGTGCGGTCCTAACTTTTATTGCGTGCTTAGTTAAGCCGACAAGGAAGTTGCTGAAGTGTTTCCTATAGCCGTCGTGACCTTATCCTTGGGGAAGATACATATAGAAATTCAAATGTGATCACTAAGGGTGAAAATGAAGTGAAAAAGAAAAGACAAAGCAGAGCAGAAATTTAGACAGTAAAGCTACATCATTCATCAATTGAAGATCTATGTGAAGAATCAGAAGAAGATTACAATTCACTAGAACTGATCAAGATAGCAGGTCTACTCAAATAGTTCATTATCAGATATAGTGTATATCTGTCTTACAGAAGGTTGCAACCTTCACCACTTGAGAAGTGAGCTCTTGGACAGTGTGTCGTCACCCCTAACAGGGTTATTTGTAAAAGACTCCTAACAGGGTCCGACCTTTGACTAGGTCTCTATACTTATTGCATTATAAATATCAAATACTAATAGGGTTGCAAGATCTTCTAACAAGGATCATTATAAACTAGTACAGTTATTTGTGGGTGCTAATTCCCATCGGGGTTTTTACCTAATTTGGTTTTCCCCATTACCAAAATTGTATTGTTCAATTATGTGTTATCTTGTTGAGTTTATGTTTAAAGTTATTTTGTACTTAATTGGAAAAAGAATTGAATCTTGTAGATAACTTATTCACCCCCCCCCCCCACCCCCCTCAATTATCTCTTGGGACTATTCCTAACAAAAACAAGATACAAACTCACCATAATTGTCAGAGCTCCAGAGTGCAAAGTGAGGCTCTCCTACCTATTTATAGAGGTTTTCAAAAATCCCTAATTCCTCCAAGACCTCAAAATTATCTTCCAGGACCCCAGAAATTTCAAAACTCAATATCAGGGGCATAATAAAGCATTTTTCAAACTAGTCAGCTACCGAGATTCACAATTTGTAGTTTCAACAAATTAACGCTCATGTCGTGAATTTTCACTCAAATTTGTTGAGGGGGCATAAATACACCTACTATCATCGGGGTAAGCTAGGGCAGGATCAAAATAGAGAATCTTTGACACACTGTGACAAGACACATTGTATCAAAGAGGGGCAAATGTAGACACCCTAAAATGGACATGCTTGCGACTTTACATTAAAAACACTAATTTTCATCTATTAATTAATAGTTTTTTAATAATTAATTAATCATCTATTTTCCTCAAAATTCATTCCCCAAATCATCTAATCAAATTACCAAAATTAATTAAATAATTAATTTTATTTAATTAATTAACCTTAGTTGATTAATTACCATTAATTAATTAATTAAATTCAATTTCATAGTTTAAATTGAAGGATTTAAACTTACTAACTTAATTCTTCCAATTAAATTAATTTAATTTCTTTCAATAAAGTAATTCTAAATAAAAAAGAATTCAATTATCTCACATGTTGAAAACTTTAATTACATAAATGAATTGAACAATCAATTATGTTCAAAGAGATAATCCTTAATCAGATCACATGAGTTACTCCACCCATCTCTCCAGTTCACATTGGTAACTTCACCCACCTCTTCAGTTCTAAAAGGCAACTCACAATTAGTTCTTAAGTCAACCAAACTCTATCTCCTCTCTCCCAGTTGAAGAGGTGGAGTTTAATGATGGCTTCTTCAGTTCCCTTTAATCTCAATCGTTCATCTCCCTATCTCTGGGATTGATCTCAACTGTTCATATCATCCTCAATTCCTATATAACAAACCCTTCATAACCATTTGAAGGATCTAGGATTTCAATCTCACATGCGCCATTACTCTGTCAGATTGGTTCTAGCATTAAGGTCATCTTGCGATCACACACACATTTCAATTATCAAATTCTCGACGCTCCCAAGTCATAGATTTTTCCCACACCAATACTGAGCATCAAAAATAGCATTTTGAGAGGAGTAGAGAGAGACAATAGAAGCTTCAAGCAATTGGGTTTGCATTCATTTGTTTTCCTTTCTTTGATTGTATATTTTATTGATATTTTAAGTATTCATTATTATTAGTTTTTGTATTAATTTCCACATTGCAAACCAGTGCTACTAACCCTCGTTGTTGGAAAGCAAAGGAACCACAAATTTGAACCACGTACACCTATTTTATAATGTCTGTACTGATTTTCGGGGAATTTTGCAACTAGGTCTGGAACAGAAACATAGAGATGAAGAAAACCCAGAAATATTTTTCTTTTCTTAGTCGGGTCAACCTTGACCCAAATGTGGGGCGCAATTGTAACCCTTTATGTCAACCTTGACCTGCACTACTCTGATGGAAATTTTGTTTGCGGATCCTAAAATTTGGCCAAAAAGGGTATCTAAATCTGCTCTATAATTCACTATCCTGTACCTGTACCTACAAGAAAATTGGTTTTGTTTGTTGGGGGAGGGGTTTGCCTTGGTCAAACCCCAATTTAGAAATTAACCTTGAAATCAATAATTGAAATGGAGAATGCTAGCAAGTAGTAGAAGTAGATCTAACAACGAAGCTATGATATTTAATAGATATGCAATTGTATTTCGAATGTAAACAAGTATGTTAATATGAAATCTTGGACTCAACATTAGAAATCATAAATATAAATCAAAACCTCCATTATTTTATGCTTGGAATCCACCTTTAAGGAAGAATGAATGAATCTTGAGGATGAACAAAGGATCTTGAAGGAAGATCACACCACGATGATGGATAGATCTAGGGTTTGAATGATGAATCTTGAATGCTTGAATCCTTGATCTTCAATGGAGAAATTGAGAAGAATGTAGAACCATGGATGCTTGAAATTAGAATATAATGTATTTTTCTCCAAGTAGATGATATTGTTTCTTATGTTTAGGTGCTTCAAATCTTGCTTCTTCAAATCTTGTCCTTTTTCATCTTAGAGAAAATGAGAGGAGAAAGCTTCCTTATATACAAATCTAGGGTAAAAACTTCTAGAGAGGCCGACATAGGAGAATTAAATTTCAATTAGGCCTATACCCCTAGAAGTGGACCTATATTAAATATAATTTTAAGAGTTGTTACTTCAGATTCTGAAACAGCCGACCCGGAAGCGGGAATTAAATCTTTCCAAACCCCGACATCTGAAAACTTTGGAAAATTGAAATTTGGAGCCTGGATCAGGGTCGAGGTTGACCCTGACCTAGGTCAAGGTTGAGGCCAACCTTAACCCTGAGGTGAAGAACCTCAAATTTATAGGGCAGGATGCTAGAAACAGGTCAGAGAGAAGTAGAAAATAGGGCAGAACAGGGGAAAAGCCTGATCCAAGTCAAAAACTCATTCAAGGCATTTGACATGACCCCAAACCACTTAATGAGAGGGATGAACCAGTCCAAAATAGAAGTTCTTCCCATTTTTCGATGATACACTTGGACATCAATTTGTGACAACAAAGGAACATGATGCTCTAGTTATGCTACAAAAGTAGGTACATATCTTTCTCCTTGATATTATGGGTCCTCAGTACCAATGTGTAGTAATCTTTCATATGTCCAAGGTACAATTTTTGTTTCTTCTTCATCATCATCACTTCCTTTGTCAAAGATTGGACCATCTCTTGAGGTAGTGTGTTCTGAATTGTTATTGAAACCTAACCCTATTTTGCCTTTGGTGTCTCTGAATTCCATGTGTATAGGCTCAATGAGTCCTTTTCGTTTATCTCCTAAAGGTCCCTTACCTTTGTATCCCATTTTTTTAAGAAGGTCATAACATTTTCCATACTTTTTAGGAGATATCTCAACATGTTTTACTTCATTTTCTCTTTGTTCCTCTTTATAGAGCCAAGCCAAGACTTTTTTATCTTCTTTTTCATCCTCTTGAGAAGTAGAGGCTCTAACCATACCAGTTGGTTTGTGAATGTATTTTTATTTTGATGCATTAGGTGTGAAAGATGGGGAGGCTTTCCCATAAGATCTTGGAGACACAAGAATGTTAGCCAATGATGGCAGTATGTCTAGTTTGTATTCCCCCATGCTAGTTTCTTCAAGTTTTAGTGTCTTTCCAAAGCTTCTCATCACCATGTCTCTAGAGGTTTCAAGTGGGAATTCTTTTGGGACTTCCTTATTGTGAGGAACCATACTATCTTCTTTAACATTGTTGCAAGTGTAGCTTGAATCTGCAAGAATTTTCACTTCCACCCCATTGTGTGGGAATTTGATGCATTGATGGTAAGTAGATGGCACTGCTTGCATTTCATGTATCTGAGGTCTTCCTAGTAATATGTTATAGGCCAATGGTAGATCAAGAACTTGACAAATCACATTGCATTCAATTGGTCCTATTCTTATTGGTAAAATAATGAGCCCTTTGGATGATCTTTCTTCTTCATCATAAGCCTTGATGGTTATCTTACTTCTTGAATCAATTGTTTGTTTTGAAAGACCCAATTTATTTATTAGATTGAGAGTACTTATATTCAACCTTGCGCCTCCATCTATCAATACACATTTTACACGGGATTTGTGAATCAAGACTTCAATGTGAAGGGGTTGGTTATGAGGATGAGTTAAGGAATTTTCATCTTCCTCTGAAAAGTAGAGGTAATGTGGAGATGATATGTGATTGACCATTGCCTGGAACTTGTACACATCTATGTCTTTTGGAACATTTTCAGAATGTAGGGCTTGTTCAAGAAATTCCCTATGCACTCAAGAGATTTTTAATAACTCAAATATAGAGATTTGAGTTGAGGTCCTTTGCAATTGGTCTACCAAGTTATAGTTAGCAGATGGTATAGTAATTGTTTATCTTGTTGCTGGTTTAGGAATTGTGACAATAGGTGCTTTAGATGATGTCAGTTATTTAGATAAGGAATTAACTCCTTTAATCATGACTTATGCTTGGCTTTGAGTTACCATGTTTGAATGTATTGATTTGTCTTTGGAACCTTTGATAGCAATCACATTGATTGATTCTCTTTTTATGTCCAACATATTGATCACATTATCGTTATGAGAGTAGGTGTAATTGACTTCATTTCCTTTTCTTTTAGAAGCTTCTCCTTTTTCATAGTTAGGGAATGGTTTTTTATATGTCTTGTGATCTTCATTAGAAGTATGTCTTTCCACTTTGATTTTTCCCCCCTTAATGAGGTCTTATATAACATGTTTGAGCTTAACACATTCATTAGTCTTATGTCCTTTGTTCTTATGGAAGTCACAATATGCATTATCATTCCACCACCTTGGTTTTACCTCCGGTTCCCATGGTTTTGACTCCAGTATTGTGAGGACTTTGTTATCCAAGAGAGTCTTCAAAATTTTCTCAAGAGGTTCTCCCAATGGATTAAATTTTCTTTAAGGTCTAGACATTCATGGTTTACTCTTATTGGTATCATTGTTTGTTCTTGGTATTGTGGTTGTTACCTTAACTTATTTGCTTGCTTGTAAGTTGTTTGTGAGATTAAACATAGTTGGTTTAGTGTTTGCATTCAATGCTTCCACCACTCCATCACTAACAACATTCTTGTTTTTGTTCCACCACTTAGGCTTGTTGTTATAGTTGTTAGATTTATTGTCACTTTGAAGTGTGATCTCTCCTTTCTTGACCATAATGTCTTCGGCATGAATAGCATTCTTGATCATTTTATCAAAACTAGGAGAATCTTGCATTTGTAGAGCATATTTCATTTCGGGTATTAAGTTATTGATAAAGATGTCCATCTTTTCAGATTCAGGTATTGCTCTTGAGTTCCTTGCAAAGATTCTCCTCCACTGTTGTTAAAAGTGTGTGAAGGATTCAATCGTTCGTTGTTTCATGTTGCAAAGATCCATCATAGTTACATTGTGTTGTATATTGTAGGAGTAATGTTGGACAAATTGTTGAATCAACTCCTCAAAAGATTGCACACTTGGTGTGAATTTGGAGAACCATTCCATAGCATTTCTGCCTAGACTTCCTGGAAATAGCCTCATTAAATAAGTTGGTTCATGCATGTACTCTATGCTTAGGGCACAAAAGTCATTAACATGATCACATGGATCCGTTTCTCCCATGTATTTGTTGTATTTAGGTCATGCCATGTTAGGTGGGAATGGAACCATGTTTATATTATTGTCAAAAGGAAATGGACATATGTGTTCCAAAGAGTATTTTTTTTGCTGGTTTAGTCTTTTCTTGCTTGAGTGTCATAAGTTCCATTTGCATTTTGTATAATTTCTTTGAAAGTATTGAAATGAGTGTTTTTACATCTTGTTCCTTCAATCTCTCAACATCATAGTCTTTAGGAAGCTTGAATCCAAGAGAAGTTAAGTGTAGGAAGCATTTCTCTTTGTCTTCTCCAATAATATTTTCCAAAGTTATTTGAAACCTTCTACTTTGTTTGAGTTTGTTATACTCTTCTTTCGATACATCTTCCTCACTATCATAACCAAAAAAAGAATGACCATGATGTCTTTCTTCTTGATTTTCTCTATCGTCTTGATCTTGGTTATATTAGTCAAAAGCCGCACTCCATTCATGATGAGGTGCATCCATTTCAGGTGAGTCTTGATCAAATAGGGGATTGTGAGATGTCTCTCCTTGTTGAACCTGAGTAATCTAGGAGGTCTCTCTGAGTCATCATCAAGGTATTGTTTACATCTTGTGTTAACCATGAAAGCTAGGTCTCAACTTTGTCAAAAGTTTTCCAATTATGTCAATAGGATTTCCAATTTGTCTAATGTGTGTGTCCAAGTTGTGAAAGATTATATGTGTTTGTTTAGAGTGATTGACTCCAGCGCTAGAGGGTGATAAAACTCTGATATTGAGTTGGGAATCAAGAGGATTTGTTGAGTGAAAAAACCACACATTTTAAGACCAATTGTGAGAATCCAAAAGGACATGCAAGGTAGACTTCTAAATAAGTTGTGAAATAGCGATAGACAGACCAGCAAGAGCAACAAGACCAGACTGAAGAGCCAAAAGGGTATCCAAAACTATAGATCTTCTGAGTTTGAAACGTGTTCAAGTACCCACTGTCCTAAATGCAACCCCTAGATGTGAGCTTCGATTTATAGGATGTGAGTTGATGCTGACTAAATGTGAGCTTATGCAAACTGAATGTGAGCTTCTTTACCATATGCGAGCCACAAATCACTAAATGCGAGAAAGTTCCCTAGATGAAAGCTTATGCAACCAAACGTGAGCTAAGAATAACCAGATGTGAGCCTCTAATGGTTTTGCAAGTTTTTTGTCAGTTTGTCTCAGAGTACGTGAAAATTTGTTTGACACCAGAGTATATTTGAGACTTTCCATAGTGTTTTTGAACAACATACAAGTCAGTGACTGTCAGAATATTGCTTGTTTGGGGAATTCATCTTTTTAGTGCATTTTAAGACACATCAAGCAATGTTTATTAGGTGACCAAACTATTCTCTATATTTTAGGCATAGAATGAAAATCTTTGCTCGTAGACTCAGGTACACACTCACATGTTAATTAAAATATGGCCATCACCAAGCATGCAATGGCTCTAGTCATGATGTCATATTATCTAACTCCAAATGCAAGTGAGGGCACAAAATGATAAGTATCTTGGGGAAATTACTATTTGCCTTGCTCAAAGATTATCACCCTTTTGGAGATAAACCAAGTTGTTTTGACTACAAGTGTTGATTATTTGTGGGCATCCATTCACAATCGTCCCCCATCAAATTACACAAGGAAAAATTAAGGCGTATAGCCCTATGAGAACTCAAATGTGTGTAGTCTCGCAAGAAAGATTCAAGTGGCTCCGCTCCACACACATCCAAGCATGTCCAAGGAATGATGTCTAAATTCCAAGGACAAAACTAAGTACGTCTTCCGAGGCTTTGGCCTTCAAGGAAGAATTTTGGTTATAGTGAGATGGAAGGGCTGGTGTTCATCTGTCCTTACTTGGGTCATTCCCGGGAGATTTTTTCCTCAATTGGAAGACCCTCTAATGTTTTGAAAGCAAGTAAAAGGATTGGCAACTCAGGAGTCTAGATTTCTGATTCTTCATAAGAAGAAGAGCATACTCTCCTATCCATATCGTTTTCTCCTATAAGAACATCAAGCAAGTTCATTCCATCAGATTTTATAACTCAAGACTTAATCCCCCATAATGAGTTTCTTATTTTCCAACTTGGGAAAAGAGCATAATCCTCTAGTTGGACCAAGAAATGTGTTTAAATCTGATTATTTAAGTGCATTTTTTAAGAACTTTGATAAAAAGCACTTTTGAGAAAATTTGAATGTTCAATTACTCCAAATTCTATTCAAATTCTAAGTTTATTTTTTAGTTTCTGATTTTCCAGGAAGGAAAAGAGCATAATCCTCTAATCAATTTAGAAAATGAAAGAAAATGTGTTAATATTTTGAAAACTTGCAAAATAGAGTTAGGTTGATCTCTTTAGGCAACCTGCAAACCACTAGTTAGTTGTTTATCTCCATAGTTTTTATCAAAAAGTCTTTGAAAGCAATTTGCAATAAATTATTAGGCTACTCAACATACAAAAATAGTCAAGGTTAGCATATTAGTAATCAAATTTCAAAATTTTGAAAATAACTAACCAAATGCGACTTCCTTTACCAAATGCAACACAAGAAATACAGGATGCAATTAAGGATCTCAAATGCGAACCTTTACAACTAAAGGCGATTCAAGATTTACTAGAAATGAGCCTTTACTGGATGCGATGAGAGATTAGGAGGATGTGATTCAAGAAATCATGAATGTGAGGCTCTTTCCCAGATGTGAGCTTTTTCTACAAAAGGCAATCCTTGGTCACTAAATGTGACTCTGCACCAGAAAATAGAGATCACAAATGAGTGAAAAATGACTCAAAAATGAGGAGAAATCCAAGGATCTGCCCCACGGTGGGCGCCAGAAATGTGTGTGTATTTATTGGACCTGCAAGCTGCAACACAACACTTCAATATGTCATTAGATTAGTGATCAAAACATGAAATATTAGATGAAAAGCATATAGAAATCACTAAAACCGATATATTGCTTCTTATCTAAGAAGAGTATTATAAATACTATAATTTCCCTTAGATTATGCATAAATCAGTGACATACAAACTTAGAATGGAAGATTTAATGATAAATCAAACTAAATGCCAGTACAAAGTTCATTTTAATGCTCCAAAGGAATGTTATGAAATTATGTAAATGATAAACTAAGAATGCATTTAGATTTCTACAAAATTAGAGCAGCATAAGATTGTAAATGAAATTATAAAAAATTGGGGCCAATTGAGCACAAAATTCATTCATTTTATAGAAGAATTTGAGGAATGAGTGGTTAAGATTGATTTATGAAGAGAGGTGGAGATTGAATCTTTGGTGATCCATGAGAGTGATCCAAGAGATTTAACTCTTATTGGCTAATTGATTGACTTTCTATTTTGCAAGTGGGGTGTTGTAATTAGGAGATTTTTTTAATTCCTTTTAATTAATTACCTTAGCCATGTATTTAATTGTTTTGATTTGATTTAAATAGGCTAATGTAATTAATGTGAGTTAGTGATGAAATCACTTTGATTTTAGGAGATTAAATTGATTTTAATGAATTATGCCAATATTTGAGTAATTTTCTTGACATAATTAGGGGTATGATCACACTTAGGGAAAATAGGGTCTCTGGTTAGAATAGACCAAATTAGGGTGGTTACAAAGAGCAATCATGTTCATCTAGAGTCAAAAGGTTTGACACATGCCCTACATATCATAAGGGTAATCAAAACCGAGTGGATAAGGATGGTCCTTAGCTGAGTGCACGACTAGTTTATGTGGCTAGATCAACCTGTAAAGATCATAAAGGATGTGTTACACATTGTGATAGGTTATCCGATTGGAGACAAACCTAAATCTATCAGATAGATTGATAAGAACAGGTTGGGTGAGTTAACCAAAGCCAAATGGGATGGGAGAGGTCTAAATATTTCTACCGTTAAAGACCCTGAGTTGAAATTTCCATGTAACATCTTGTCCTACCAAGTATTCCAATCATCCCAAGTGGACAACGTACCTTGTGGAGCTGTTGATTTGGCCTACAATATTGTAAAGAAAGACATGCAGATTGATCTGTGTGAGATATTGTTGAAACAACTTGGAGAAAACATGAACACTATAAAGAATGCAAAGACAAACACATTGAATTTTGGCTCACTACTTGTATGCATATACTTTTACTTTGAGAACTTCTTTCCATATGTTGGAAATGTGACATGGAATGTTGATAAGCCTATCATTTATCAAATCAGTGAGAACATTTAGAATCTAGGAGAGAATCTTGATATTGTAATGGATGACTACTTCTCTAAATTCCAAACAAGAGTGCATCATAAAATTAGAGTTCCACCTCAATTAGTTGAGAAATATCATGACACTATTTTTTTTTAGGTAGACATTGATGATGACATGTAACTGATTGAATGTTTGATAATGTTAAGTTGAAGATGATGCAAGACATTAAAACAATTAATGGTTTGTATTGTCATTGATGTCAACTTGATATCATCTTTACAGTCATGTACATAATTCCAAAGACTTTAGAGAATCAATGGAACAGAGATTATGCTTTCAGCAATGCATAAAAGTCAAGTATTCACTAAGTAACAGACAACACCGACGGAGTGCACACCATCGGTAAAGGCAAAGAAAAAGTCACAGTGATGCCCGACAAGTAGATGACAGTGTTGCCCGATGAAGAAAAATCCTATGATGCCCGATAGACGGAGATCCCGGAGCTAACTGGAGTTGCACCAACGGAACTGGTAGTTGTCACCGATGACTAACTACAAAGTTGACCGACAGAACAGAGAGTTCAGAAAATGACAAAATATCTAGCTGGCAAAGCTTAAGCATAGATGTAACTGGTTGTTTTATTTATTTTATTCACCCAGAGTTAAGTAATTTATTTAAAGAAGATTTGTATAGTTGGCAAGAAGATAACTACGAGATAAATTAGGAGTTAAAGTCATAAATCAGATTGGCTGGATTGTTTTTCACACCAAGAATCAAGAATCAAGAATTAAGGAACATCGTGTCTATATAAGAGACAAGCATAATTCATTTTTGGAATCACAAGCAATCAAATACATGAAAGGGGAGTGAATAGAAAGAGGATGTTGAAGAGAAACTGATGAAGGATAACTTCATACAGTCCTGATCAATCAAGCTGAAGGAGAGCTAAAGAATTCTGCAGACACCGATGAATAGTGAAGCATAGCATCACAGAGTAGAAAGTGTGGAGCACAAAAAATTGAATTAATACATTGATCAGAGAGGTATTTTATTTAAATAGATCTGAAAATATGCAATTCAAGTTGCATTAGAAATAGGTCATAATGTTTCAGTTTAACCATTGAAGCATCAAGTCTCTTAACAGAGCAAGACTTAACCGTCTTCTATAATTGAGGTATATCCTAATAGATTTCCAAAAAGGTTGATTCATGAATGTAGCATTGATTTTGCATAAATCCTATTGACAGGCTAAGAAGAAGGTTGATTCAAGGATGGTTGCAAGATTTTCCTAAAGCCTATTGACAGTCTAAGAAGGAGGCTGATTCAAGGATGGTAGCAAAATAGATACCAGATACTAAGTGACAACCTCTATGTATACAATCCTCTAACAAGGTCACACTTAACAGTGTGTTTGTAACCTTTAACAGGGTTGGCTCTTGATAGGGCTCACTTTAGAAGAGTGAAAATTTGGGGTACCGGTCCCAGTGGTTTTTCCCTCAGCAGGGTTTCCACGTTAAAATCCATGTGTTATGTGTGTATGGTTTATTACTTTATTGTTTTACATTTCACATATGCATTTCTGGATTGATTGGTATACTCTGCATATTTACTGAGTATCATTAAATAGTTTAACTTCTTATCGGTTATCAAGGAGAATAAGGACAGACAAGGTAAACCGACAGACAGTTAATTATTATAAGTATTTCATGGCATGCATCTTGTAGGGACTTAATAATCTGAGGTCTATTCATTGGTGGTTAAAGATTAAAGGATAAATTTTTGAGGCCAATAATTCACCCCCCCC
>MU223905.1:250744-267853 GCA_018584345.1 Thuja plicata
AAAATGCGTTAGATGAGCATTAATTTGTTGAAAATGTGAATCACTATATGATGATGATGAATGCATTCCTATGTTAGTTATGATTTTATTGATGATGGATGCATTGATTATATGATCTACTATGCACTTTTTTTGGATTTTTCTTATGTAATAAATGAATGCAATATACTATGCACAAAATATCTGAGTAAATGCATGTGTTAGTTAGAAGAAAGTTAAATGGAATGTTCTCTCGGATCAATCGATAGATATGAATTGATAGAAAGGATGGTTGATGATTGATAGATATGAATTGATAGAATAGATGAGTGACCCAAATCGTTGCCGCGTTTCCAATTTTTGTCATCATTGCATCTTTTTTATGAAATTCCAAAGAGTGTCCAATGCATCCAGATCACATACCATCTGGATATCGCCACGGCCTCTTGATAACCGGAAGGAGTAGAGAGATTGAATAGAAAAAGAACTTAGTGCACCTAAATATTGACCATCTAGGTTCAACTATGTTCCCTATTTGAAAAGAATGAGAGCCAAAAGCACCCAGATATTGACCATCTGGATATTGCTTTGCCCCCTGAAAAAACCAAACAAAAGAAAAAAAGAAAACCAAGATAGAACTCCAATGCACCCAAAGTCCATCTGGATAGCACTGTGAGCTCTTGATTTTGAAAAAAAAGACCAAAAAACTAAAATAGAATTCCAATACACCCAGAGTCCATCTGGATAACATTGTGAACTCTTGATTTTAAGAAGAAAGCCCATAAAAACCAAGATAGAAATCCAATGCACCCAAAGTCCATCTGGATACCACTATGATTCTATTGGTAAATAAACAAGCATATAACAGAGAAGGAATGTCCAATTCTTTCCCAGGGTTAAGCTCAGATCGTGGAACTATGTGGCTGCCAGATAAGTGACAATGCCTACCGCATTTATCCTAAATCATCATGGCCCTAAAATCGAAGTGAACATTCAACAAACATCAATCAAAGAAAATAAGTAATGATCCATCATAGCTACTCTCCTCACTGGTGGTTCCTGGAGTAGCGTAAGAACATAACCGCGAAATATAGACTGACATCTTATCGACTGACTGACCTAGTCAACATTTTTTTATGGTTCCTCAATTCAATTTGATTCTCTTGATTGGATCGACTCTTTTGATAGGTTTTTTTGGCTTGATTGCTTTGATTGTGTCTGGTTTTAGTAATAGATGACTCATATAAGACTGACCTATCTAGTTTTGATTGTATCCTTCACTGTGTAAGATGATTGATATGATTGATTGATTTTGATAATTTTGGTGGCTGATCAAGCTATGTCAGATGGGCCCAATGCTGATTCGCAAAGCTCATGGTTGTGACATTTGATAGATTGGCTTGGTCGCTAGTTTGCTTGCTAATAAATTTGATAGATTGATAAAGTTGTGTCATATGAGCCCAATGTTGATTCACAAAGCTCGTGGTTGTGACATTGATTGACTAGGCTTGATCACCCTTTGCTCTCTTGGTAACCGAGTTGGTTTTATTGCTTGGGATTTTGCAATTTTTTTATTTTTTTTATGAAGATTGATTTTCTTAGGATTTTTTATCTTTTTTAGGATTTTTGATGAGTTTTCTAATTTTTTAGGGATTTCTTCAGGACATTTTAGAATCGCCCCCTAGTCTAGTGAACTAGTACTAACCATGGATAAGTGTTGGTGCTCAGAGGGGTTTGTGCTTCTAGATATAGCTTGGGTAATTAGTCTTGCATTTGAAGTGTGCTCAAGCTTTTGATCTTGGATTTCATTGATGGTGAAGCTAGATTTGAACACTTGGCGCATGTTTGCCAGGTTTTCATTGAGAGAGCGATTTTGTTTCTCTTTAATTTTTTTCTTTTTTGATTTTTTTTTTGTCGCCAAGGCGCCTGTTTGCTAGGTTTTCACCAAGGTAATATTTTATAATTTTTTATTTTTTGGGTATTTTATGGATATGTAGATAGTTGCCTTGACCATTGAGACCTCAAGCATAGAACCTCTTGAGGTGCATGTTGTTTATGTATCTGGGGAGCTGATCTCCTTTTGGTGTTGCTAGTTGGTATGCCCCACTTTGGGTAGAGTTGACAATGACATATGGTCCTAGCCAGTTAAGCTCAAACTTTCCTGGTTTCACTCTCTCTGCTTGGTTCTTTTGATTTTCCATGAGGAAAAGGTCTCCTACCTCAAATTTTTGTGGCCTCACCTTCTTATGATAGTTTCTTCTAAGGCGATTCTGATAGCCTTGTAAGTGATTGAATGCATTTTGTCTTCTTTCATCTAGTAGTTCCAGTTCACCGAGCCTTGCTACTCTGTAGTCTTCATCTAAAATCAGGTTCTTTAATGATATCCGCAGGGATGGGATTTCCACTTCGAGGGGTAAAACTGCCTCTGATCCATATACTAGGGAGAAAGGAGTGGCTCCTATAGGTGCTCTCACGCTATTTTTGTATGCCCATAATGCAGGACTAAGCTATAAATGCCAGTCTTGCCCTAATTCATTAACTATTTTCTTCAAGATTTTCAGAATGGTTTTGTTTGTCGCTTTAGCTTGGCCATTCCCTCAAGGATAATAGAATGAAGAGAACCCTTGTTTTATTTGGAACTGTTCACATAGCTCTTCAACATCTTTGTTTTGGAAAGGCGTACTGTGATCTGTCAGGATGGTTTGAGGAGTCTCGTATCAACAGATGATGTGGTTGAGTATGAACATTGTTATATGCTTTCCAGTTATGTAAGTGAAGGGGAAATGCTTCCACCCACTTAGTGAAGTACTATGTTGCTGCTATGATGTATTTTTGGCCATTTGCTGAAGAAGGTGTAATCTTGCCCACTAGGTCAAATCCCTACATAGAATTTTTTCAGATTGCCCTCAGTCTAGCAAAGAGGGGAAATTATGGATTGATGGATGAAGGTCAAAGGTCTCTTAGTATGTCTTGAATTTGTTTGGATGCCAAGGGCTATCCACGGGATGGGATAACATGTTTCTTTGCAAGATAAGGGACTAATCATTACAAGATAATATAAAGACATGGTACATTGATTGAAATGTGGTTGACGAGAGTGGACATGTCAAGAGGATGCTGAAAACAGGTTTTGCATTTTTTTATCTATATTTTCTATCAAGACCAAGAGAGGGATTTGATAGGATAATGATAGGACATGGATAGGGAAAGCAAGATCAAGAATGGACAAGGGGAAGGGATATAGATGCAAGACTGTGAAAAGATATGAAATATAGACCATAGGGATGTGGACAACATGAAACATATAGGACATGTGATGCTTCTAAAGAGATCCCTAGCCTTGTCAAGATCAAAGTTGGAAAAAAAGGAAAATGGATGCTGATAAGATAAGGGATATGAGGGATATAGGTTAATGGAGGAAATGAAAAGGATATGATATGATAGGAAAATATGGATGGAACATGTCCCCATGTATGGAATGCAAGAGGTTCATAGATTACACATGATGCATGTTTTCTTGGTTTTCATCATGGTACTTGCCCAATGTGCCTGTTTGCCAGGTTTTCACTAGTGGATGAATATTTTTCTCTTTTTTTTTCTTCTTTATTTGAATTTTTTGGAAGATAATAGACTCGTGATAGGAAATGGAGGAAGGACTTAAGCATCTTTCTCTTCAAATTGCAACCTTGTAATATGTGTTATAATATATCATGGTTATTGAATTTATGCTCAAAGATGTTGATAAGGTGATGGAAAAAGGGGATAAAATGGATGAAGTGGGATAGGGTAATGCTTTATGCGCAGGATTGGACAAGAGGATGGATGGAAGACTGGGATATATGGGTTGGATAATGGAGGGATTGCGAGAATTTTTTTTTTTTGAGTGGATGGATATGTGGGAATGAACAACATTGGCACACACCTTGAGGGGTGATAGAGTGATGGAGGAAAAAGAGATTTTGGATTTGATGGAAGAAAAGGAGATTTTGGACTTGATAGAGGAATGTTTATGAATTTTGGGACATAAGGACCCAAAATGGATTTGGAAGGTTGGAGGTGTTTGAATGGATGGATAGAAATTTTGGATGCCAACTTGGATTTTTCTTTGGGATACTGTGCTTCAAGAAGCTTCTTAGGAATCCACATGAATTTTGATTTTTTATTCTTTTGTGGGCCCTTAGAACGCATTGTTTCTATAAGATATGTAGGAACCCATATTGATTTTGAATTTTCTTTTTGATCAAGGGGCCTTTGTTGACCTTGATTTAGCAAAGGAGAAGTAGATTGTGAACTAGTGGATGAAGGAATATATGGACCTAAGATGTATGGAAGGGGCGAAGGGGATGGTATACGTTTGGATTTGGATTTGGAAGGGGTACCAAAATCTTGAGAATGAGTTTTGTTATGGAGGCCATGACCATCAGAATTTTCTTTGATATGAAATGGTTTTAATGTAATTTGTTCATGGAGGTCTAACCCTTTGACTTGATAATGCTTTCTTTGACCAATAAGATACTTTCTAAAAGACGTGAGTCCATTTTTAGGTGGATATGATATGGAAGAAACAATAGGATCATGAAGTGGACCTGACCGGATGGAAGTAGAGGAATCCATTTGAAATGCATGGGGTTCATGAACAACTTGCATAAATGTTTTGGGATCGTGAGGGGGACCAGGAGGAATAATAGGATCTTGTGATGGAATAGGAGCAGTGACAATATCATTTGGTAGGATATGATCCTGTGGAGAAGATGGGGGATTAGGACATGGAGATGAAGGAATCATAGGATCATGAGGAGGATCTAGAGGGATGATGGGATCTTGTGGTGGAGATGAAGGTAAAGGGATAATTTGATCTTGACTTGGAAGAGGAACAAGATCTTGACTTGGAAGAGGACCATCAGACTCCATTTTAGGTGTGATTTTCTCTTGATTGTGAATGGAATCCTTTGAAGTAATGTGAAGGACGTCATGATATCACTTAGGAATGGGAAGTGGAAGGTCCATAAGACTTGGAAGGAAACTTTTTTCTTGGGATGGAAGGGGATCAACTTGGATAGGATGGTCAAGGATAGTGGAATCTTCATGAGTTTCTAGAAGTATAAGATCTTGGTCAAAAACTACACAGGTTTGGTCATTCTTGAGATCTTGATCTTGATTTTATTTAGGACTTGTTTCTTCATGCTTTGCATCATCCTCTTGACATAGGGTATCAATTGGAATATGTATGGTGGATTTTTGGAAGGGTTCATTGTTTTGACATGAGGGAGAAGGATTTTGAATGGGACTCTCTGGAGTGGGTTTGTCTAGGAATGGAGCATATTGTGGCATTGGATCTAGGATATCTGAGTCATAAAAGGGATTAATATTGAAATCTATTGTGGATAGCCCTTGGGAGGTCTCATCACTGGATATATTGTTTGATAGGAATGGAAAATATTTCTCTTGTGACTCTTCAAGGGATGAAGGACTAGTGGGAAACATAGAGGCTTCTTGTGGGACAACTTCTTCATAGGAGATAGATGTTTCAACAATGTTATTATTTTGGAATGTCCCCTTGCTAGACATGGGTAGATGATTTTGATCTTTCTTAATAATAGAATGATGTCTATGAACCAGATTTTAAATTAAGCTCTTGAAAGGTTTAGATTGGTCTCCCAAAGATGACATATTTTCAATTGTGTTTATTTGGGAGATCATCGGTGGTGGATTTGAGGAAATAAGAGAATGTTCATCGACTTATGATGTGATCTGAGATATATAGTCAATAGGGTAGGGATATAAGTCCTCTATAGTGTAAGACTTTTGTTGAATTTGACTTTGAAGATCCTCTAGCTGATTTTGCAGGTCTTGCACTTGTTGCATGAGGATACTAGTTTTCCATTGTTCGTGTATCAACTCGGGGAAACTTTATGAATAGACAAGAGGGTTGCTTTCATAATAGTAGTTGGATTCTTATTCTTCTTTGTATGGGGGAAATTGGTTAATATAGGACTCATCAGGTTGTGTCCCTTGAGTAGGAACATAGGACCTCATCTGTGGGACTTGATATTGATTTCCCAATACATGATTCTGATATGGGGGCACATGAGTGGCCCAAGGTTGATTCTATTGTGTTTGTTGTTGGGGTTTGGGTTTTTGTTGTTGCTGAAGTAGGGATTGTTTCTATTGGGGTTGGGGTTGTTGTTGGATGAGCAAAGGCATAACCTTGGGTGGGCATTGACTGAAAGTTAGACTTGCAGATATGGATCCCTGTGGGAATGATGTGTTGACCCCAAGGCTAGTAGGGATTGACTGTGGTAGCAACATGGTTGCAAAAAGGTTGATGCTTGTTGGTGGGATAGAAGGCATAGCATGAGAGCTTGATTTTCTAGGCCATAAGGTCGAGGGTAGAGGCATACTAGTGACCATGGGTGTACTTAGTTGGGAGCCTGTCATGCTTTGCGTGAAAGATGTGCTTGCTTGGTTTGTGTAGTTGGTTTGATTGGGTATCATTTGTGCCAATGTTGGTGTTGTCAAGGATGGGAAGATTTGAGAAACCACAGGTAGTGTTTGAGAGGGCTGAGTAGTGTTTTGACCTGCGAGAGGGTTTTCGAGCCATATGGTCGACACACTAAATTCAATCAGTAAAGAGGAGATAGAATTTGGTTGACTGAAGAGCTAATTGTGAGCTACCTTTCAGAATTAAAGAGGTGGGTGGAGTTACCACCGTGAACTGGAGAGATGGGTGGAGTTACCCATGTGAACTGGAGAGATGGGTGGAGTAACCCATGTGATTTGATTAAGGATTATCTCTTTGAAAATAAATGAATATTTAATTCATTTATATAAATAAAGTTTTCAACATGTGAGATAATTGAATTCTTTTTTATTTAGGATTGCTTTGTTGAATGAAATTAAATTAATTTAATTGGAAGAATTTAATTAGTAAGTTTAAATATTTAAATTTAGACTATAGGAAATTGAATTGAATTTATTTATTTATTGGTAATTAATCAATTAATGTTAATTAAATAAATAAAATTATTTATTTATTTAATTTTGAGAATTTGATTAGATGACTTGGGGAATGAATTTAGAGGAAAATAGATGATTAATTAACGATTAAAAAATCATTAATTAATAGATGAAAATTAGTGTTTTTAATGTAAAGTCGCAAGCCTGTCCATTTTTGGGTGTCTATAACTTCAAATCCGTCGTAGAAGAAGAAGGATCTAAATTAGGTTAGCTGCCCTAAGATCATATAAAAGGAACATAACAAAAAGATGACAAAGGATGGTGAATATTGTAGAGACAGAAGCAGTTACAGCGACAGAGTTGAAGGAGTTAGAATACAGAAGTTCTAAGGTGCAGAAAAGATAAGTTACCAAGTGAAGAATAAGGTAATGCACTTACAGAGCATAAAGAGTCTGGAAAACATTATGGTTGATGCATACTTGCAGACATTTTTGTAATAGTTTTTGTAATAGTTAGGAGAGTAGAAATCTCATTCAGTGGATAGGCCCTAACAGGTCTTATTTTGTAAATCCTCTAACCAAGTACATCTCTTATATGAGAGATTGTAAAATCCTTTAACAAGGTAGATTGAATAAGTCTTTTTTACTCTTAACTAAGTATAATACTCCTAACAGAGTAAGCTATCAGAAGTAGCTAAAATTGTATCTCTAACCGAGCAACCTTTATACTGCAGTAGTGAAGGATTGTGGGTGTAATCCCCACCGCAAATTTTTTCTCTAACAAAAGATTTATGTGTGACCAAAAATCATGGAGTTATGTGTCATGGTTTTATGATTTACTTTACATGCTTTTCAATGTTTTTATGAATGATATTCAGTGTCGTGAAGAGTAAGAATAGTAGTTAAAAGTTTTAGAAACCTGATTCACCCCCTCCCCTCTCAGCACTTACCTTTCCATATATTAATCCAAAAAGGATCATATACAATAAAACAAGGTCGTGATTCTTTGGTTAAAAAGGAACAGTAGCAGAAATTAGAACTTCCCCTGCACTTGTGCTGGAATAAGGAATGCTTACCAAAAGTAGGAACCTTTTTATGGGTTGCACTCCAAAAGAGAATAATCACATCATAATGGTTTAATAGAATAGGTTTTGAAGGACTATGTGCAGGTGTACTATGAAAAACATGTGAGGAAGCAATAGACCATATTTTAGTTACATGCCCTTACACTAAGAAATGTTGGCAATGGTTGCATAGGAAACTCCAACTAAGAACTATTATACCCAATAATTTAATAGAGCATATGCAAGCATGGCCTATCATTAAGAACAAATGCCTATACATAATAGCTTGGATAATTGCTCCATCAATAATGGTATGGGAGATATGGAAAGAACATAATCGAAGAATATTTCAGGAAAATGATATGGATGAAAAAACCCTCCAAAATAAGATCGAAGCTAGCATTGTGGAAACCATAAACAACAGACTAAAAAATAAGAACCATATTGAAGGTATTATTTCCTATCATGACAACGAGATGAGTAAAGAATGGTTTGGATTAAATATACCCACCCCCCAATATGGTAAAGGAGACATCAAGATTATGGAGGCTAGAAAAAATTACAAATGGAAACCTCCACAAAAGGAATGGTTTAAGCTTAACTTCGATGGATCATCCCCAGGAAAACCAGGCACTTCAGGAATTGGATGTGTAGTACACAATTGGGAAGGAAAAATTTATGGTAAAATTGTAAAAAATATTGGAAATACCACTTATAATATAGCAAAAATGGAGGCCTTGATTATTAGGCTATTACTTTGTAAAAAGTTAGAAATTAAAAAACTTGGAGGTAGAAGGAGATTCACAAATTATCATTAACGCAATAAGAACAAGAAATACACCCAATTGGAGCCTAAATACTAGACTTGAAAGAGAAATAGATCCTCTGAAGTACTTTAATCTAACAAGAATTATTCATATTTATTGAGAAGGAAATAAGTTGGGTGATGAATTAGCTAACAAAGGAGTAGATGACACAACAATATAAGAAACTGGCAGAACATGGGATTCTAATTTTAGATATAACATCATAAACAAAATTAGGATTATAGATACACTAATGTTTTAACTAATTTGGAATTTAACTCTCACCTAAAACATATCAAACTATCTACAAATCACTATCACTAGATGTTATTAATTTAAGGATAGTAATATGAGAAGATACATAATCTCTTTAATTATTCATAAATATATTTTGAAATTAGTAATATATTGATAAATATGAATCCATAACAATCATAAACATGGTAATATTAGATAGGTCAATCTATAGTTGTATATAATAAGTATCACTTATCTGTTATCTTAAAAATATGATACCATGGTACATAAGTAGGAGGAAAATACTCTAAATAGTCTCCTAAAACATATCATATACTTACATTAATTGTAAAATCCCTTTTTAGTACAATGGGGAGATCTAAGTATCTTGAAAGGCAACATATTCAATAAGGATTCAATAAAGTACCACCTTATATACATCACCTTATCATACTCGTTATTCACAAGACACCAAAAAATCATGAAAAAGAAAGTAAGAAATTTGTCACTTAAATATTATTCATGATCACTTGCCTTTTTAGCAAAAAAAAATGATAAAAGATAGTATCCCATGTAAGATGGCATTGAATACGATGCAATGATGATTTAAATGAAGTGATGAAATGAGATTTGAAGCGTGCATAAAATTCCGATAAGATTGAGTAAGACAAATGGGTAATGGCTTACAACTATAGGTTACGGTTTTCATTATGATTAAATCTACACTTGTGAAGTTGGATTAAATATCACAGAAGTATTCATAACTCATTTCAGTCCAAGCAACAAATGAACTAGTTGGAAGCATGAATACACCGATTAGGATAAAACCTGATAAGAGAGAGATGGCATTCTAGGGAGAGATAATAGAGACAAAATTAGGAAAGACGATGAAAGTGAAAGATGATTAAAGTGAAACATGAGCTTATCTTTATAGTTGTAATGAAGATTGTGGGAAAGGATTTTTCATTGTTGGAGGTTCGCCCAAAGAATAATACAAAAATAATAGCTATGTTTGCAACAATAATTATCCATGTTGATAAGGATAAGGCGGCAATAAGAGAGTTGTGTAACTGTCTATTCAAGAAATTCCTACTAACTAAGTAAGAGGTTGTCCTTGAGAACATTGATGACAACTTATGCATTCCCAAACACAATGAATATGGGATCAAAAACCATTCGGTATGATTTTATCCCATTTTGATCATAGAGGACTACAATGCATTTGAGAAGAGATGACCGACAATCAAAAGAAATTGGATGTTTCTCCTTAATGTAACCCAGGTTTGAATTTGGAATGAATGGAAGGGCATGGACTGGTACCTAAAGGCCAATAAAGTGGATCTTAGTGATGAGGAGGAACACAATGACCATGGCAAGAAGGAAAAGTTGGATGACAAAGGCAAAGAGACAATAGAGTAATCATGGAATTTACTTTTGCAGTAAAATTTTCCTTTATTGTAGTAGTGTAGTTTGTGTATATGCTAGAAACCTACCTGTTGGGAGCACGCTCAGACATGCAAACGTTAGAGAAATACATCAATGAACTACATTAACATATCTAAACATACTCTAAAACAAAGGATTTCATCACAACCTCCGATGAGCTGAACAAGGGCACCCAATGCCTTGTTGATTCACTCTTAGAGAAGGTTTGTGGGTGTGCTCTCCCAACACAATATACTTAATCCCACTAATTGATGATGAAGAATTTAAAATGCAAGCTAATGGAAATAACGAAGAACTCAAGAACAAGTATGAGGAACTTGTCTCAAGCTTTCATCAAATGATGATGGATATGCAAATATTACACTAGGATAATATGCAAGAGATAAACAAAACTAGATTTATTTGCCATTATCCTAACATATGATTTCTAGACTCAACTATGAATTAAACATGAAATGAACTAAGAGCTAAGATTTGAAAACATGAAATAATGCAATTCTAGAGCTATTTTAACATGATAACAATGCATAAAAAGGAGATGATTTGCTCTTGACAATGGCCTCTATTTATAAATTTTTTAGAGGAGAGAGAGGGATTGGATGAGGTGGAGCTCATGTGGCATCCACATAAGTGCTACATGCCATGCAAGAGGCGCACTTTGCTCACACATGTGTGAGCAACTTTGGATGTGATGGGTCAAAGTGTACTTAAAGTACACATGTGAAGGATCGTGTAAGAGGTGTAAGAGGGTGTAAGAGTTTTGGTCCAATGAAACACTTTTAGAAAGTGTAAGAAGGTGTCATCATGGGTGTAAGAAACCTTGTTGGCACCAAATAAGGATTATTTGGAAAAGAAAATTTTTGGAAATTTGCTCACACATGTGTGAGCAAATAATTAGGACTAATTGGTGTAGAAATCAAGAAATTAGCCTAATTAACCTTAGTTAATTATTGAATAGGTTTATTTGGTGAGAGCGATGTGAAGTAGGGTAGGATCTAGGTTCAAATTAGCTTAATCTAAATTGAAAATTTAGATTAATTTGGTTTAGTAGAATTTAAGTCATGTGGAGGAATAAATAAATTAAAAATTTATTTAAAGGGGATTAATGAGGGACAATGTATTAAATAAGATTTAATATATCAAAGGGGATAGTATTTAAATTAAATTCAAATACTAAGGAAGGTGAATTATATTTAATTAAATAAATAGAAGAATATAAAAAATATAATTAATTAATTAAAATCAATTATAATGTTATGGGAATATTAATTAAATTAATATAAGGACAATTTTAGACGTCTACATTTTGCCCCTCTTTGATGCAGCGTCGAAAGTGGTGTTGTGTCAAAGAAAAGAAAATAAGATGCCCCAGAGAGGTCAGGAAAACCTACAGTAGCGAGAGTGGGAGGAGTGTGCCCCCTCGAGAAAATAATAGAAAAAATATAAAATTTTAATAAAATTTTCTCGAAAAAGGCAGGAAAATAGGGAAAGAAGACTAATTGCATGGCGTGTCCAAGAAAAATGGAGGAAAAATAGGGACCAAAATGGGGAACGGGGAGAAGGACGGAAGAAACGGGTCCCAAGGAGCTATAAATAGTCCACCGGGGCCCATAGACAAGTCATTTTCACCCACAAAGAGCAAAAAGACAGAAGAAGAGAGTGATGGTAGCACAGTGAGAGCGAGCACAGCTTGGAGAGTGCATTCGGGTTCACCAGAGACCAGCAGATGTGGGACCACCAGTGAGTAATCGACCACCTCTTAGTCTATTATGTATTTATTGTTTTTATAGGTCATTAGGGTGTCATTAATGCGTTAAAAAGTTAGTGGGTAGCGCAGACGACGGTCGCCTGACCACTGTCTGCACAGACGACGATCAACAGACCGCCGTCCTCGTAGACGACCGAGCTGCGATCGGTGTCTGCACAGACGGAGATCGACCGATCTCCGTCTGTGAGAGCAGAGGAAGAGAGAAATGTACAATGGAGATGGCAGAGTTAGAACTCCGCCATCTGTGTGGAAAAATGTGGCAGTGGAAATTGCCATCTCCGCAGACTGGTGTCTGCGAAGATCTATCAGGTCCGCAGACTAGCGATTGTGAAAGTACGCCGTCTGCGAGGGTCAACCATCTTCTATTGGAGTTAACCCAGAAATGGAAGAAAAAAGAGGAGGAAGAGGAAAGACAAGGGTCTGGGAATAGTTTTTGATGCCCCAGATGAGCCTCAAACATTTTTCGATGCCCCAAAATGTTATCTGATGTCTGACACGAGTTTGCTAGATGCAGGAGGATACCATCATCTTTCGGGCGAGGGAGTGCTACCTCACGACGATGGAGCTGGAGCAGCAGCTGAAAGCAACAGAGTGGGGGATTGTCACATTATGTGGGTTGGAGCATGTACAACATTGGCCACATCTACAAGTGCATAACGCACTTGTGTCTGCTCTGATCGAGAGAGGGCATAGTACCACTTCTAGCTTTCACTTCCTGACAGGGGAAGTGACGATCACCCTTCATGACATGTGGAGGATTTACAGGGTGCCGATTCGAGGGCTGATACCCAAGTACTGCATCAAGGATTCCAATCCATACATGGAGATGGCTTTCAGGCAAAGGTATGCAGATCTGCCGACTACACGGAAGTGGATGTCCTGGAAGGGGGTGATGGAGATGGAGCCACGGTTGCGGCGGGTGGCCTTATACTTGGCCATTTTGATAGGGGGATAAATGATGCCTGATCATGCAGGCAAGGGATTCCCTATGGGTTGGGCGCGGGTTCTTAGCAGCATGGTTGAGGATAGAGACTAGTATTGCTGGGGATATACCATTCTTCGTCAGTTATATTATGATCTACACATGTGCGCTTACCGTAAGGGTAGGGCACTAGGTCCCGGATGCAAGGTTCCTCTTGTATGGGGCGTGGGAGCATATTGCGGTCATACAACCAATTAGGCACTGAGAGACCAGAGCAGCTTACGAGTCGTTCGTATGCAGACATAGGCCACCTATTATCTATGAGGCCACATATTCAGTCAGGTACTGGCGACAGAGACTGGATGAGATGGGGGACATACAGTGGACACCCTATGCGGGGTGTGAGGCCTGGGGTCATGAGATCCCATAGCATGTTCCAGATTTTGCCCCCGGTTTAATTCTGCAATTTGTTCCTAGATGCTTAAAAAGAAAAGTGTATGCAAAACATCACAATCTCACTTTTCCAATTTTGTGCTTAAAATTGACATGGTGGTTAACAATTGATCCAAGGCAAAAAAATCATTGAATTTGGTGCCTTAAAATTGGACAAGCAATCTTCATCTACTTTGGGCTTAAAATTGAACACGCGTGCATGTATGTCCATGATAGTTTAGTTCACACTTGAAATTTTGGTGCTTAATTGATTTTTCATGCCCAAAAGTTGGGCAAAAACACACAATACATTTTTTTAAAACACGCTAAAGGTTTAACTAAACTACCTCAGAGGATAACATGTGCATGCAAAATGGTGCAGAGGAGAACAGTGAACAGAAAGGTCAAACTATGTAGAATAGCTTTCAGAACTATTCTACAAGGTTCCCTAAACTACACGCTTCGATCAACACGCAAATCAAGATAGTTGACTAAAGTCAACTAGAGTTGACAAAAAAATCAATTGTGTACCAAATAATGTGAAAGGGAGTTACTAGGGCTCGCTAAGCCCTAAGGAAGGATCACACACAAAAATTGAGACAATTGACCAAAAGTCAACCAAAGTTGACTAAAAAGTCAACCGTGCTCTGTTAAGTGTGAAACTAAAAATTGAGGGTCTAAAGGGTATAGGGAATACCTGGGCATGAAAAACAAGATGGTCAGACTAAGTTTGACCATGTTTGACCAAAATTCAACCGTGCACGAAGTTGGTCAAAGGCATCAATGAAACCCTTTAAGAGGTCCAACGTGATGATATTATTCGATAAAAATGTTATCTAGGTTATAGATTGGAAAGGATAATTTGATAAATAAATTACGTTTAATCGTCACAATTAAAGTCTTTATAACAAAATTCTTTTAATAATTTAAAAGCTTAACATTAATATAACTAAAATATTTAATGATTATCCAACTCTAATATTATTTTTAAAATAAAATGACAACTAGCAATTTAATCTACAATTAAAAATCTAAACTATAAAATAAACTCTTATCGGATAATGAAACTCAAATCTAACCTTAACAACAATCAAATCTAAAATAAAAATCTAATCTACAACAAAAAAATCTAATCTATACATTAATAAATCAAATCTAACTTTAACCTTTTAAAACAAATCTATTAACAAAATTAAATCTAAATTAATAAAAATCTAATAAAATATTTTAATAATAAGCCAAAGTCCTTTTTATAAACGTGTAAAAAAAAATTATAAACCTAAACTCTAAAAGAAAAATCATATTACTCTTAAAATATATTTCTAACCCTAACATATATCCCAAGGCTGAATGGTCGAGAGCGGCGGTGACGTGTAGGGTACGACCGCAGGGGCAGCGGTGAACAAGGGTTACCACAGAGGGTGGAGGGAGGAAGAAGGGAGTGGTGGGGGTAGGCGAGTGTGCGGGGGAGAGGAGACGACACCATTGTGGGAATAGTGGGTTGCACGGCCTTCGACTGTGCTTCCCACTATTTTCACAGTGGGTCGCGCGACCCTCAGTCAGTGCCCACTCCCCTGCGGGGTGCCGCTTACCAGTGGGGAAGCCCACACAAGGCATGGGGTAGGGCTTCGACCCTCCCTACCCGCGATGCCCAAGAAAAATTATTTATTATTATTATTATTTAAAAAAAAAAAAACTCTACTTAATCTCCCTTCTTTTTATTTATTTCATCTTTAATTTATATATATAATATATATAAATGTACAAAATAAACACAACATTAATTTTATAAAAAAAATGATTGGTGCACTTAAAATCTCTTATTTAAAACACAGAGCATGTCAATAATTTTTTTTCAATTTTTAATAACATAATAAGGATCTATAATTTATGCTTTAAACATTGTAGGAAGAAATTTTTAAATTTAAGCATATATTTTTTTGAAATAATTTGCAGAATTTATCTAAGTGTGAAAAATATAATTATTTCTCAAGAACACTAAACACCAAATATTTTTATTCAAGAATCCCAATTAAAACATATTAAACCTTAGAATTTGAATAGTAAGAAATAAGATAGAATAAATTTGTTTATGTGAACAATAGTGTCTAATTCTTTATTTCGAATTTATTTCACTATAAGGATCATTCCCCTTTTTTTTAGAAGCAAACTAATGTCATGAAACAACTTGGAGTTTGATCATATAAATAGTGAAAACTTTGTTTTGCTTCTAAAATTAACAAGGGTTCAAATGAGGAAACTTTTGGGCTTAAAACTGAACACATGTGCATGTATAGATGATAGTTTAGTTCACACTTGAAATTTTGGTGCTTAATCGATTAACCTTGTGTCTTGAATCATTGGTGCACTTGCACAAATCTGTTAGATTAACAACCTTTATAATTTTTTAGAAAGGCTTGTCTAGGGAAAGTGCTTCTTCCTTAGAGGACAACCTTAAACCGGTTAATCCTTCTGATCGTTATATAAACAAGATGCGATCCAAAGCTTTATTTTATATCTAGCCAAGCTCGGGTGAGGTGTGTTGATGATATCTTGGATCGGGTGAAGTATCCCTAAGTAGCCAACATGGTCAACTAGGCTCTTAAGTAAGTCACACACGTACAAACCGATTGGATAGAATCCACGAACCCTACTACAACCCATTAATTAGAGACCCACCCATTTCATCTCTGAACAAGTACCTTATTAAAGTGCAAGGGGTTGCACAATTTCCCCCCAAGATTCCCAACATATGTGTTCCAATATATTGTGTTGATGAAAGAGATCTTCATTAGCACGACAACAATATCTAGAAATGATAAAAACATGGGCACCTACATCGTAGATCTCCGTGTCCTAGTAGCATGACGATTGTTGTGTGAGCCAATAAACATCAAAGCATTGGACCTATAATATTGCATCTTGAAGCCAATTGACCTAGATTAATCTGAGTGTCTTTGTTTCGACCACGTGAAAACATTGCAACTTGCAAAAGTTGTATAACATACACATTTCATTCTTGGATCTTCAAAACACTGTGTCTATTGTGCTTGCTTGTATGATCAATTTCCAAAATGCAAAACCAATATCAAAAATTGTCAAAATGAGACAAACATATTTGAGGTCTAGTGTGTCAACCACAATCTATTCTAGACTTGCATCATGGTTCCAGAGATATCATTTTTTATCAGACAGATTCCTATATGCACCCTAAAATGGTCGCCTAGACTTTGGGCCCCATTTATTATTTTATCATTTTATCAAATTTATGAATCAATGCTTTGGAATATTTTCAATTCAAATCAATTTCCTTGATCAAATTGTAATCAATTCAATTATTTCAATATTTCCTAAGGTTTGACCATTTTTATCTAATTAAAAGATTTAATCTCTCTTTTAATTAAATAAAATTTCTCTTATTTAATTAAAAGATTTAATCTCCCTTTTAATTAAATAAAATTCCTCTTATTTAATTAAAAGATTTAACCTCCCTTTTAAT
>MU223905.1:276864-316046 GCA_018584345.1 Thuja plicata
ATTAGATTCATGTTTATTTTCATAGATTAATATTGCATTTGTATTTCCTTTCATAGATTTAGCCATGCATTGTTATCATTTAGATTAATTTTCCTTTTATGCATTGCAATCATATAGAGTAGATCTCGTTTTCATGCATTCAAATCTCTTGTTTCATGGTGTATTTGCAATAGACACAACTAGGTCAATCTGAGGGCCTTCATTTTATATTTTTACACATCCATGACTAGAGAGCTATGGATCGATATTTGAGGCCTCATTCTTGAGCAACCTTGAATGGAATGATTCATAGAAGTGTGACAACATTTATGCACACAATTCCCAATTGCTATCATTTTTAAGATTGTCGCATTTTGTCGCAATTGACGAAAGTTTGTTGCAATTGACAGAATTTTACTGCAATTGAGACCTTTATTGTATTGCTGCATTTGATCCTTTAATTGCCGCAATTGCTGAACATTTACCGCAATTGACCTAGCATTTTTTTGCAATCAGTGGAAGTTTGTCGTAATCGACCTATCAATCTGTGCATTTTATTCTATCAGCAAAATTAGACTCCTCTGTCGGCACTCTGAATTTTTATCAGTCTAAAAACCTCATAAAAGATTCCTCATTTTGTGTGAAAGATCAGTGTACACATCCCAGAAAATAACAAAGAATTTGTGTGAATCTCAAAATATCTTAGATCATCCCTCTTTGATAGTTTGACTATTGTTTAAACATTGATAGTTAAAGAGTTCAGACTAGATTATCTTGATCTCATTATCTCAACTTCATCAATCTTTATCAACTAATTTGTCTCATCTAAGGCAAGAGTCAGAATCAATATCTTACATCACCAATCTCTGAGATCAAGAGAAGTCAAAATCTGTCCCTAGAATTACCCTTGTCAAACGTAACTCGGACTCTCCTCGAGAGGTTATCCTTTTTTGTTTGCTTTATATCACTTATTTTAGTTCAAAACTTGTATAAGACCATGTATCTCACACCCTATGGAGGACCTTATACTAGGTCAAAGGCAAGAACTCAACCCAATGAATACTATATTAACCAATTTCCCTTGTGGGAAAAAGAGCGAGAGGACACCCATTCAAAAATATTGATCCTGCTCTTTACATTGAGAATATGCATCTTATTCCTCATGGTCCGCATAGACCAACCATGTTTCAAGATGTCACAAAGGAAGAGATCGAAGACATAGAGAAAGATGCCTATTTCACACAAGTAATTGATGTTGTTGTGGAGAGAAACCCCAAAATATTTCTAGCCATGTTGATTAAAAAGGGAGTCAAACTCCCCGCTGAATTCAATGTGTCAACAATATGGCCTGAGAACCCTCTAGTAGGACAAAGCACAACTTAAACCTCTCAAACGGATCCTGTGATATCTTAACTTTTGAACTATTAATGTTTAGACAATAGTTGAACTATCAAAGAGGGATGATCTTAGATGTTTTGAGATTCACACAAATTCTTCGTTATTTCCTGGGATGTGTACACTGATCTTTCACACAAAATGGTGAATCTTTTCCAAGGTTTTTAGACTGATAAAAATTCAGAGTGTTGACAGAGGAATACAAATTTGTTGATAGAATAAATGCACAGGTTGATAGGTGGATTGTGGAAAACTTCCATCAATTGTGATAGAATGCTAGGTCAATTGTGGCAAATGTTCAACAATTGCGACAATTAAAGGGTCAACTATGACAATAAAGGTCTCGATTGCACTAAAATTCCATCAATTGCGGCAAACTTATGTCAATTGTGGCAAACTGCGACAGTCTTGAAAATGATAGCAATTGGGAATTTGTCTGATAAAAATGATATCTCTAGAACAGTGATGTAATTCTGGAATAGATTATGATTGACACACTTCTCAAACAAGTTTGACTCATTTTGACAGTTTTTGATGTTGGTTTTGCATTTTGGAAACTAATCATACAAGCAAGTACAATAGACACATTGTTTTGAAGATCCAAGAATGAAATGTGTATGTTCTACAACTTTTTCAACTTGTAATGTTTTCACATGGTCGAAACAAAGACAGTCAGATTAATCTAGGTCAGTTGGCTTCAAAATGCAATATTATAGGCCCAATGCTTTGATGTTCATTGGCTTACACAACAATCGTCACACTACTAGGACACAAAGATCCATGACGTAGGTGCCCATGTTTTTTTCATTGCTAGATATTGTTGTCGTGCTAATAAAGATCTCTTTCATCAACACAATATCTTGGAACAAATATGTTGGGAATCTGGGGGGGATTCTGCAACCCCTTATAGTGTAATAAGACACTTGTTTAGAGGTGAAATAGGTGGGTCTCTAAATAATGGGTTGTAGTAGGGTCTATGAAGTTTATCCAATCGGTTTGTATGTGTGTGCCTCAATTAAGAGCCTAGTTGACCATGTTGGCTACTTAAGGATACTTCATCCAATCCAGGCTATCATCAACACACCTTGTTTGAGCTTGGCTAGATATAAAATAGAGCTTTGTCTCACGTCTTTTTTATATACCGATCAGAAGGATTACTAGTTTAAGGTCATCCTCTAAGGAAGAAGTGTTTTCCCCATACATGCCTTTCTAAAAAACTATAAAGGTTGTTAATCTAACAGATTTGTGCAAGCGCACCAAAGACTCAAGACACAAGCTCAATCGATTAAGCACCAAAATTTTCAAGTGTGAACTAAGCTATCATCCATACATGCACGCGTGTTCATTTTTAAGCCCAAATTAGATGAAGATTGCTTTTCCAATTTTAATGCACCAAATTCAAATATTTTTTTGCCTTGGTTCAATTGTTAACCACCGTGTCAATTTTAAGCACCAAATTGGAAAAAGTGAGATTGTGATGTTTTTCATACACTTATCTTTTTAAGCACCAAAAAGAGAAATAAGTTGATTTTAGGTTGCTTTGTTAAACTGTTTCCTCGCCACAAGCTGTAAAAAAAATGATTAGTACCAAAACCTTCTAACAATAAAATGAATAATATTTAGCAACTCTGTGATTGTTAAGACCGTTAAGGCTAATGGTAACCTTCTACTTGTCTGCAAAACACTTAAGAGAATCTAGATACCTATTAAAATATTTTCTTTGATCTTTAGCTGTGATTGCCAAGATTGCCCTTTGTTGTGTGCGGTAATTAGCGGTTCTTCTTATGGCTTCTCTTAGTGAACTAGAACCTAGGTTTGTCTGATTATCCTTTTAGCCATATGTCATTTGCTCATTCATGCACAAAAATCCAGAAACAAATCAGATCTGATTAATAAATTGATAAAACACAACAATTGCAAAATTCTTCCATCATATGTGAAATGATTCTGTCAGATGCAAAATTCTAGCAGGCGATTACGGTAAACTGTTTCCAATTGCGGTAATATTCTATCAATTGCGGCAATCTTCTGGCAATTGCAAAATTCTTCTGTCGATTGCGAAATAGATCAGTGAATTACGGAAAAATACTAGAGAAAGAGATAGAAAGCTATATAAAATGATTGCAAAACCCACAAATCGATTGTGACATTAAACCAGTCAATTGCGACAAAGTTTTGTCAATTACAATAAACTTCTATCAATTGCAAAATTACAAGTTTATTAAAAAAATAAGAAAAGAGAAATTCGCAGTTGTACGGACGAGGCTGAGAAATTTTGTTTTTTTCCTTCAAGTGATTATCGAGTTGTTCAATTCACGTCGGGTTCACCAAAATGTATAGTGTGCATGCTCAATTACGAGGGTTAGTAGCACCGATTTACAATGGGGAAATCAATCAAACTTACTAAGAACAAACCCATGAACAATAAAATAACAAGTAAAGATAGAGGAAAACAAATGAATGCAAACCATAGTGCTCGAGGCTTGTATTGCTTCTCTCTACTCCTAAAATATTGTGTATGTGGTGCTCGATATTGGTCTTGACAACATCTATGACTTGGGAGTGTTGAGAAAATGATATTGATTATGATCACAAGAATGCTTTGATGCTTCGTACGAGAATACTATAGAGTAAGTGTGCACAAAAGCTTGAAATCCTGGATCCTTCAAATGGTTGTGAAGGGTTGATTATATAGAATATGCAAAATGATTTGAATGGTTTAGATCGATCCCAGAGATTAGAGAATGAATGGTTGAGATAAAAAGGAACTGGAGAAGCAATAAGTAGAGAAGAGGTGATGTTTTAGTTAACTGAGGAGCAACTAGTAAACTCTATCTCTTCAACTTGGAGAGAAGGGGTGATGTTTTAGTTTAACAAAGAAGCAACCAGTAAACTCCACCTCTTCAACTTGGAGAGAAGAGATAATGTTTTAGTTAACTGAGAAGCAATCAGTAAACTCCACCTCTTCAACTTGGAGAGAAGAGGTAATGTTTAGTTAACTGAAAAGTTGATCATGAGTTACCTTTTTGAACTTGAGAAATGATTTATTTGAACATTTAATTCATTTTTGTAATTAAAGTATTCAAACATGTGATAATTGAATTCTTTTTTATTTAGAATTGAATTATTGAGTGAAATTAAATAAATAAATTTAATTAGATTATTTAATTAATAAGTTTAAATATTTTAATTTAAACTTTAGGAAATTGAATTTAATTAATTAATGAAGATTAATTAATTAAGGTTATTTAATTTAATAAAATTAATTATTTAATTAATTTTGGAAAAATGAGTAAAATGATTTGGGGAATAGATTTAGAAGAAATAGATGATTAATTAATGATTAAAAACCATTAATTAATAGATGAAAATTGGTGTTTTAATGTAAGGTCACAAGTATGTCCATTTTAGGGTGTCTACACCAAGATTCCAACTATCTAGACACCTGTTAATGGATGAATATATATAGTTCTTGTCCATTATATTCTAACCATTTTTTTTCTTAAAAGTTTTCTTGAAATTAAAAGGATAAAATAAGTTAACCTAACCGAAACCCCATCAATAAGTTAACCTAAAAAATATTTTCCTAATACTCATGATCTCAGAATTTCAAACGCAGTAGAAATCTTAACAAATTTATCTATAACTATATATTACTTATATAGCAACTAAAATATTGATAACCATATTACTGAGATCTTAAGTTTGTAAAGTACCATAAAAGCATGTATTTGTACCCGTATATAAGGATAGTCTTACAATTAATATTTAAAACTATATCCCAATCTACTAACTAAAGATGTAAACAAACTGTAGACATCTAAAATCGTCCTTATATTAATTTAATTAATATTTCCATAACATTATAATTGATTTTAATTAATTAATTATATTTGTTATATTCTTCTATTTATTTAATTAAATATAATTCACTTTCCTTAGTATTTGAATTTAATTTAAATAATATCCCCTTTCATGTATTAAATCTTATTTAATATATTATCCCTCATTAATCCCCTTTAAATACATTTTTAATTTATTTATTCCTCCACATGACTTAAATTCTACTAAACCAAGTTAATATAAATTTTAAATTTAGATTAAGCTAATTTGAACCTAGATCCTACCCTACTTCACATCACTCTCACCGAATAAACCTATTCACTAATTAACTAAGGTTAATTAGGCTAATTTCTTAATTCCTACACCAATTAGTCTTAATTATTTGCTCACACATGTGTGAGCAAATTTCCAAAAATTGCATTTTCCAAATAATCCTTATTTGGTGCAAACAAGGTTTCTTACACTCATGATGCCACCTTCTTACACTTTCTAAAAGTGTTTCATTGGACCAAAACTCTTACACCCTCTTACACCTCTTACAAGATCTTTCACATGTGTACTTTAAGTACACTTTGACCCATCACATCCAAAGTTTCTCACACATGTGTGAGCAAAGTGGGCCTCTTGCATGACATATGGCACCTATGTGGATGCCACATGAGCTCCACCTCATCCAAGCCCTCTCTCTCCTCCAAAAAATCTATAAATAAAGGCCATTATCAAGAGCAAATCATCTCCTTTTTATGCATTGTTATCATGTTAAAATAGCTCTAGAATTACATTAGTTCATGTTTTCAAATCTTAGCTCGTAGTTCATTTCATGTTTAATTCATAGTTGGATCTAGAAATCATATGTTAGGATAATGGCAAATGAATCTAGTTTTTTAATCTCTTGCATATCATCCTAGTGTAATATTTGCATATTCATCATCATTTGATGAAAGCTTGAGACAAGTTCCTCATACTTGTTCTTGAGTTCTTCATTGTTTCCATTAGCTTGCATTTTAAGTTCTTCATCATCAATTAGTGGGATTAAGTATATTGTGTTGGGAGAGAACACCCACAAACCTTCTCTAAGAGCAAATCAACAAGGCATTGGGTGCCCTTATTCAGCTCATCAGAGGTTGTGATGGAATCCTTTGTTTTAGAGTATGTTTAGATATGTTAACGTAGTTCATTGATGTATTTATCTGACGTTTGCATGTATGAGCGTGCTCCCAACAGGTAGGTTTCCAGCATATACATTTTGGCACGCCCGGTACATTAAAACAATTACGCAGTTTACAAGGAAAACTGTAATCAATCAAAAGATTCATGTCACAACTAGCAGATAAGGTGCATCCATTCTCTCATCTCCTGTGTAAGAATATCAAGTTTCAGTGGGATTTCTTATGTCAAAATGCATTTGAGAAGTTGAAAGGCTATCTGGCTAATCCACCTATGTTGGTACCACCTTTTGCTAGTCGTCCTCTGATTTTGTACATATCTACTACAAAGGTCGCGTTGGGAGCCCTCCTGACACAATTAGATGATACCAGAAAAGAGCGAGCAATTTACTATCTTAGTAGGACTCTTATTGGCTATGAGTTGAATTATTCCCTAATTGAGAATGCATGTTTGGCTATTGTTTTTTGTACACATAAACTATGACATTATATGCTTAATCATAAGATTCATCTTGTTGCCAAAATTGATCCCCTCAAATATCTCCTCGCACATGCTGCTCTTACTGGTCATACAACGAAATGGGTCATGATCCTTAGTGAGTTTGACATTGTTTATGTGGATCACAAAGCTATCAAAGGACAAGTAATTGCAGATCAGTTAGCTGAAGCACCTGTTGACGGTCAACATTCGTTGATCACAGATTTTCCAGATGAATCAGTCCTTAATCTTGCCCTGAGTCCACCATGGAAGATTTATTTTGATGGATCTTTCACTCAGAAAGGATCCGGGGTAGGAATCTTGTTTGTTACACCAAAAGGGGATCTCATCCCTAAATCTTACAAATTACAGTTTCCTTGTACCAACAACATTACAGAATATGAAGCCCTTGTACTTGGACTACGGTAGGCCATACAATGGAAGATTCTCACATTATTGGTGCTTGGTGATTCACAATTGGTTATCAAACAAGTTATGGATGAATATCAAACAAAGGATGACAAGTTGCTTCCCTACCGCCATACAGTCGAAGATCTCAAAATGCATTTCACTAAACTAATCTTCCAATAGATCCCTCGCATGAACAACAAAGCAGCCGACGCCATGGAAACAATTGGGTCCTTGATCACTATGCTAGAACACAGCGCACAATGTGAGTTTCTTGTTGAGAATCTTACGGTCCCTGCCTATGACAAACCAAATTATGAAATGGTGTGTGAAATTGCTGATCCCGATTCCCCATGGTACTAAGAAGTATATTCTTACCTTCGTGATGGACATACTCCACTTACTTTAACCCCCAACCAACGTAAAACCTTCATTCGCCGCACTTCCCGATACACAATCCTTGCTGATACCCTTTTCCGAAAGCATTTCCATGGACCTCTATTAAGGTGTCTGAACTCTGATGAAGCACAAACATCCTTGGAGGAGGTAAATCAAGGAATCTACAGGGCTCACTCTAGTGGACTTACTTTGGCCAAGAAGTTGTTACACACTGGATATTATTGGCCTACTATGGAACAAGATGCCTACAACTATGTGAAGAAGTGTGTGCCTTGTCAGCAACACAGTGATTTGATACACGCTCCCTCCCAATCCCTCCATCCCACCATCACCCCTTGGCCTTTTTCACGTTGGGGTCTCAATCTTGTTGGCCAGATTTTCCCTAATTCTTCCAATGGCCATAAATACATCCTTGCTACTATAGAGTACTTTACCAAGTGGGTCAAAGTTGTTCCTCTCACCTACACTACTGGAAAATAGATTACAAAGTTCATTTTGAACTATCTTATATGTCGCTATGGCATTCCTCAGGACATTATTACTGATAATGGAGGACCTTTCAAAAATAAGGATATCACAGAGCTATGTAGGAAATTCAACATTACCCACCATACCTCTTCCAAGTACTTTCCACAAAGCAACGGTCAAGCTAAGGCTACGAATAAAACCATCCTCAGAATCCTCAAGAAAATAGTCGATGAAGCTGGTCGTGATTGGCACCTTCGCCTCAACCCTGCCCTCTGGGCTTACTGCATGTCCATTTGAACCCCCATGGGAGCCACTCCCTTTTTCCTTCTTTACGGTACTGAGGCTATTCTACCCATCAAAATTGAACTCCCTTCCCTCAGAATTTCTCTCAAGAATCTGTTGTCCAAAGAAGAATGTAGAGTTGCCCGCTTGCAAGAGTTGGAACTCCTTGATGAGAGACACCTCAATGCCCTAGACCACATCTGTGTGTATCAAAATCATGTCTGTCTTCAGTTCAAAAAATAGATCAAGCCTCGTCAGTTTGAGGTTGGTGATCTTATCCTGCAGCACAATATGAAGAACCTCCAGAACCGTGAAAAGAAAGGCAAGTTTGAGCCTAATTGGTTGGGGCCCTTCATTGTCATCGCAAAATATGGTTCCAATGCTTATTAGATTGCGTCACTAGAGGGAGATCCACTCCCTGATCCTGTAAATATTGTACATCTCAAGCGCTTTTATGCTTGATCCATTCGTAGTCCATTGTACAACAGAAATTTTCAAAAACTCCAAAAAAATCAGAAAAGTAGAAAATCCAAAAACATTCAAAAAGCAAGCAAAATCAAAAAATCAAAAAATCAAAAAAGCATAAAAAATACAAAAGCTTGAAAAAAAGTAACAAAAAAGCAAAAGAAAAAGAGAAATAAATCTGTCCATCTATGAAAACCACTTCGGTGGTGCAATGGATAAGTACCATGGTGAAAACCTATTTTAGGCGCCATGTGTAGTCAGATCCACCAAATGTTCCCACATTTTTTCCAAGCAGCCTACATCGCCTTCCATAATAAAAGTCACTACCCATATCTGTGCAGGTAGTTCCTTGACCATTTTTCACCTCCGTAATAAAAATTCCCGCACGACTGAGCTTACCATATCAACACTGAGCTTTGTTCTAGACACAGTGATCACAAACATTTCCAACAAATCAGTAGATAGATTGACTTTCCTAATGATCGTTCTATTCACAAGCAATTGTGCCACGAATTCCCATTTTTATCGATCAAATCTTTGGCCCATCAAGATGCATCCTTCCAGTGTCGGTTGTTCTATCAATCCTCACATCAAAATTGTTCATGGTAAGAACTTTTGGACTGAATGACCACTTGGTCAGGATGCCTTTTTTTGTTGATTTTATCTTGTGTTTTACTATGTCCTTATCGCGACAGTCTTGATCTTTTATATCTTGGTTCGTTATGGTGAGTATCTAGTGAAATTTGTGTCATTTGTGGTATGATCTGCTTGTCATAGTTTGTTAGTGCATTTATGTTTTGATATTTAGTTATGACTATGTATGCCTCACTGAGGGCAGGATTCATGCATCTCAAATCCCTCAAAAGATTTGGATGTACTGCGTCTCCTCATGAGGAACATTCCATAGATCTCATCATACCTGATATATGACATTCTTGTTCCTAACAACCTATTTGTCTGAGAGTCTAGTCCACACAAAGGAACCATGTCACTTGTGTTTTCTAGCACATGGTTCATAAGTCCTTTTGCAATATCAAACTAGGGTGTGCTCTCCAAAATTAATACGATATCAATCCCACTATCATCATGTAGTTAGTCTTTGCGTTTTAGTTAGGTCATATTGCACTTTGCTTTTGTTCTTGGCAAAGGTTTCTATTTATTCCCCTATCCAGTCACCTAAGTGATTTTATTAGACCTATTCGATACACACAAAAATAGTGTCCCCATGTGTCTCATCTTACATTCATTCATTAGGTTACTTTTATCCATTAAGTTCGTTCATTAATCATTAGTCATTTCCGTTATATTGTTACCTCATTCATTAATCATTAGTCATTACAGTTATCTTGTTACTTCATTCATTAATCATTACTCATTAAGGTTGCATTTAGTTGCATTATTACTTCATTCATTATGGCATTTAGTTCCATTACATATTTTAGTTGCATTGTTACTTCATTTGTTAAAACATTATTCATTATAGTTGCATATAGTTACATTTCATTCATTATTCATTTAGTTGCATTGTTAAGTCCTTAAACATTATTTTTAGGATCCTTTCATTTTAGATTCATTACACTAATCATATATGCATGTACATTTATTCATCATCACATGACATCAATACATGACAAAATATATCCATCTATAAGCATCTATATATCTGCATCTCATCCCTGCATCACAAATACGTCAGCACAATCATATACATTCATCTCATCCTGCATGTCAGTCATAAAACATGTGTAATATAAATGCATCCATACATCCTGCATAAACATCATATCGTATAAGCATCATAAATAAAGTCCACACAATCCTAATAGTCCACAAAGTCCATGTATATATCTCAAAATGTCAATGTCATACATAATGTGTCGCATAAATCATACAAAAATGTGTATCAAAAATGGTTTGAGATAAATCATTGTGGTGACCGCGATGGTCCTGCACCACTGCCTGGGCGCGGTGGTAACCCCACTGATCCTTGTGAGCCTCGTCCTATGCTCTCTATCTGTGCCATCTCTGAGTAAGCAGGTTGTCGTGCCTCCTCTGGCACTGCACCATAGTAGAGACCCATATAGTATGTGGCCTCTCCTCCCCTCCACCCAGCCTCTCTCTACACTGCCATGGCATATGTCATCATCTGACCTACACCTGCCGCCTTGCCTGTCAGACGCGCTATATCTTGGTCGGCTCTGTAATCCTCTGCACATCTGCGTGCTAGATCTTGCTCTGCGGTCAGAGCTACTATCTGTGCTGACATCGTTGCCAGCTCCTTTGCAGGATCCCCATGCTCCTCAATAATGGCAAACTTGCCACTGTCCACAAGAGCCTATAAAATATCTAGTGCTCTCTGTGTACTATCCCCCCGAGCGGTCTCTACTGCCAGCTCTCCCTGTACCCTAGCCAACTCTATTTGTAGGCTGCTCGCTGTGGCCTGAGCAGTTGCTAGTACCCCTGCAGCCTCTAGATCTTTGCTTACGCACTCACCTCGATTGCCCGAGATGTCGCTAGCAAGCCTTGTACCCTACCTAGTTCAGTCCGAAGACTGTCCCGCTCTACAATAACTGTATCATGACTATCCTGGGCTACATAGCCCGCTGGTGGTACCTATCTTGGTGGCCTCTGTGGCCCCTGTCCCTATCCTGGTGGCCCCTGTACCTATCCTGGTGGCTCCTGTGGCCCCTGTGGATCCTGTCCATGTACTGGCACTATGGGAGGCTACCTCCCTACTGGTAACTCCACATGTCCTCTCCGCCTTAATGCTGCAACCCTAGGTTAGACTCTCCTCCCTCTGACCCCTCCTCCGCCTCCTCCATCCTTGTCATCATCATCTCCATCCTGGCCCTCTCCATCTCCTCTAGCCCCCGACTGCTCATCCTCTTGCATGCTCCCTGGTACTGTTAATCTGATCAGTCTATGAGCAGCCCACCACTGAGTGTATGTTAGGACTACACCTGCATCCTGTAATGACTCCCATGCTCTGATCCATGGGACCTCGATCATCCCCATAAATGATGCTCGTGCTATGCGGGGATTAACCCCCACCCCCCAGATACTCCACACCTCTCGGGTCATTAATGGATGTGGGAACCCGTCTGGAATGGCCTCCTGTATCTGTCCCATCTATCTTCGTACCCTGGATGACATATATCAAGAGATCATGTATGTCGTCCTCCCGATCAACCAGCAGTCGGTCTGTACAAACCTCATATAATACGAGTCATAAAATGAGGATCACATAATAGGATGCAAGCTCTCTCCAAATTCACTACGTGTACATTAGAAATACAAATCCACCTCAAGTCAAGTAAGATCAACACCA
This sequence comes from Thuja plicata, assembly GCA_018584345.1. Classification (NCBI taxonomy): domain Eukaryota; kingdom Viridiplantae; phylum Streptophyta; class Pinopsida; order Cupressales; family Cupressaceae; genus Thuja; species Thuja plicata. The sequence continues at coordinate 289,076 of MU223905.1, forward strand.
CAAAGGAGAATAAGTGATGCCAATACCAGATTCAGATCTTAGGGGCTTGTATTTCCTTTTGTGTGTGAATGTATGTGTTATATGTGAATTTAAAGGGAAGACAAATTAAATTATCTAAATATGTGGATTGTAATGATAAAAGGAAAATTCAAATGTAACCTATGTCGGGACATGTGAAGCTCGAATCTGTAATTACAACTTCCTAGCCTACACTTGCACACAAAAAAATAGGGGAATAGAATGTCTAAAGGGGTTTGCCTTAGTCAAACCCCTATTTAGGAATCAACCTTGAAATATGAAATGTAAGTCATGAAATGTAAAACATAAAGTAAACACAAAGGTTCAGTACCGTATTATTGTGCTTACCCTCATGGACGGATGTTTGTATCCCTCAAATCGAATAGTTCTTGGTGTTTGTTGCTTTAATATAGTAGTTGACATTGTAGAAGAGATGTAGGATCAAGGATACCTTCACATATGCATGGATCTATGAATACCACCCCTAGATCTTTAATTTTCTTGAAATGCTTGATCACACTTGCAAGGAGAAAGAGAAGAATGAATGATGGAGAAGGAGAGATCTTCTTTGCTTGTTTGAGAGCTCTACTAAAACACCGCCATGAGATAGAAAATCTTGCTCCAACTTGAAGAATATTGCCTTGATGAGATGCAATAAGGAGAAGAAGAATGCCTTGGATTGAGATCTTGAAATCACATAGCTTGCTTGAATGCTCTTGAAAATCTGAAAATAATTGCTTGCACTTGATAACTTGGGAGTACTTGTGATATATTGCATATAATAGGAGATGTCAAAATGAGGAGAGATATAGGGTTTATATACTTTTCCCCTCATTTCGAGATCTAAAACTAAGCTAGGTCGACCACCAGACAAGAATTGAATGAAAAACCCTGATATCGGGCTCTAGGCCCAATCTAGGACAAAATCCCAGGTTGCAGAATGCCTAGAACATTGTGCACCTAGGGACACAACATTTGAAACATTGTGCACCCTTGGATTCTACCCCAAATTTGGTCAAGGACATCAGGATGACAAGTTGAGGCCCCAATTTGAATTACAGGTTGTTGGGATCAAGCAAAAAGGGCAAAAGACCTCAAAATTACAAAAGAGGGCCTATAGGTCCTAATTAGAGCCACCAATAATGGGTGCTAACTTTATAGGACGGTACAAGTGCTATCATATGGTAACTCACACTTTACTTTTTAAAAATATTTTTGAGAAATTTGTCAAGTATCTAATAATCTAGGAGGATAGATCACTACACAAAGTGGGGGCAAAATATAATGGTGAGTTTTACATACCCATGTCGATTCCCATTTTGTTTTGGATCCAATTTCGTGCTTACTTTGGCTATTTCTCTAATTCTTTCCATCCTCATTTACTCCCTCTTACACATAATTGCATACATTTGTCCTAATTACTAACTTATTTACACCTATTCCCACACATTCATTCGCCTCAATTATGAGCCCACGACTCCACCTATCCATTCCTAATCCTGAGATTCTATTTTCACCATCTCATGATCATTTTTGCAATGTGTTGGAGACACCCCACAAGACAATTATTTGATCTAAAACAATTTTTTTTTGACTTCTACTCTTTTCCACTAGTTGTTGGGTGCTAGCATGGTAGATGTTTGTGTGAAAAAATCTTATGTTTTGGTGTTTAAATACATTCATTTGAGATTTTTTAATATTATTAATGGACACAAAAAAAGAGAAGAAAATCCTAAGAACAAGACAAAAAGAAATTGAACCCCATGTGGAATAGAGCTCATCAAGTAAAAACACGAACAAAAACAACCACAATTAACCTAGAAACTAGTGAAAACTAAACCCTTATACATCTTAATATTAATCTATAATATAAAAATCATTTAAATTCCTAGACGATCATTATAAGAACACTGCTTTGAAACACTAAAAAGAACCTATTTCTACATAAATAATCTAAAACATTTGCACGCCTACAAATTGTTGTCTCCATTTTTCCACTAGTCTAATCAAAAGGATCAAACTAGAACAATATTTCCTATTTTCCTAGATCTGAATAATTAAATTACATGCAATATCATAATTCCTACAAATAAATACATTGTTCCTTTCGCATTACACTAATTTGTCGTTCAATTCAATCTAGCATGCTTATTTATTTATTTATTCAGGCGAGAAATAGAGTAGGGAAAAATAGCATTTTAAAAGTGTAGAAAGGCAGGTAGATTCGACAAGGGATTTTTAATTCATTGCACGAATTAACAAGTTCAAGTGTTTATGGCGAGAGAGAAGCATTGGTGCGGAGTCGGCATTATTTGTTGGTATTAATAGAAAACCCCCCTTTCACAAACACCGATTTGCATCGCCCTCGTTTCGTTTCGCGCAGGGTTTCATTGCTCTCCTCCACACTCTCAACTCTCTAGCCTCTAGGGTGATCCAACCTGCTATCGCCGCCGTTATTTGCGCAGCCCCTATCTTTAACAGGTACGTTTCTCCTGCCCTCTTGCCCTCTTTAATTTTACTCTGAATCAAGGGTTAGGGTCAGGTTTCGAATCTACTTCCTTCCTCCATATTGTGAAACTTTCTAAGATTTTGGGCGTTTGGATTGTTAGATCTTAAAGGAATTTGAGGGAATTTGACGGGGTGTTTCGTCTTGTGTTGGTGTTGGGTTTGGTAGGTCATTATTATCCTCCCCAAAATGGGAGGGGGAGAAGGAGAAGGGGAGAAGGGAAGCGGTGACGTTCAAATTCACATTCGTTGCTCGAATGGATCCAAGTTTACGGTGGAGGCGGACATTGCTGGCACCGTCGCAGCATTTAAACAGCTCTTGGCTCCTCGTTGTGATATTCCCGCAGACCAACAACGATTAATTTATAAGGGCCGCATTCTAAAGGATGATAATTCGCTTGAAAGTTATGGTGGGTTTCTTCTTTGATTTTTTCTCTTCTTTGCTATGCCTCTGGATCGAGTTTTTCAAGCTTTTCTTTGTTAAGCCTCCTCTAATGCCCAATGAAAACCGCCGCGGGAAAAGAATAATCCTTCAGATCATAAATTGTAAGATTATCGGGTCCATGTGAATATTTTTTTCTCTTAGGAAGTGAATAATTTTGTTTAATGTCATATTTGTTGGAATTTAACTTTTTAGTTTTGAGTAAAACTTCATCAGGCCTTATATAATAATTGTTTTTTCATTATTCTAGTTTTCCTGAGTTTTGTTTTGCTTGCTGGTTTGCTACTATCAGAATTTCATTGAACTATGCATATTTTTCGTTGAATAGCATCGAAGTTGATTTCAGTCTTATAGGTACATGCTTTTGCCAATTTAGGGTCAATCTAAAAGCCCGTTTCTTATCATTATGTTTTCCGTTGGAAGTCATAAATAAACCCCATTATTCGGCTGCACGGTAATCGGACTTACTTGACTAAGTATCAAGGATGAGGGATATCGACCCTGTCATATTTGTCAGTGGCATAATCCTTGCCTCATTACTGCTGGCCTCTTTTAGAGCCAAGCAACTTCACTGTTAAACCAAGGGCCACTTCACATTACGCTTATTTTTGGAAAATTGATTCTTGTCTTCGTCAGCTATAGTTGGACTTATCCTGTTATAGCTTAGCCAAGCGTGAATTGAATTCTGGATTCGTATGTGATTCCTGATTAGTCTAATAGTTTTCTGATTGGCCTTGTTATTCTTTTTTACATTGTTTATTTATTTGAAACCCTATGCCTTATGTCCTCCATCTCTCACCTAAAATGGTCACATTCTTTATGTTTTAAGTGTTGGAAAGCTATAATTAGTTGGCTTGTTCATAGTTGAACATGAATCCTTATATTCTAATTCTTTGCAGCTCAGGTGTAATTGCTGTAAGACACAATACTTCCAATTTAATTGTCTCCTTATTCCTTTCTTTGTAGAAAAAATCATTGCATTGCACTTGAAATGGAATCTAAACATGCAGTTTATAATCTGTATGGCCAAAACACATTTAACATTTATCCTTATGTTTAGTCCTTCCACTCTGCTGTCATGTCAGGTATTTTTTTCATTTAGGATTCCAATTATCTTTAGTGATTAACTGTTATGTAGTTTGTCTCTCCCAGTTGTTGCCTTCACAGCAATGTTTGCCTAACATGAAGCATGGACATGCAGGTTTGCAAAGCGATCATACCATTCATCTAGTGCGTGGATCAGCACCCTCTGCATCTCCAATTGTTGCAGCCACAGATAATACTGCAACCACAAACACTACAGGGGCATCACCTGTACAGGGAGTTCCTTCAACTAACAATGGGGGGTTAGGTGGGCCTGGTCTTGGAAGCCTACTTTTTCCTGGATTGGGGGGAAATGGGCCTAATGGAAACGGGTTGACTGGTGCACTTGGTGCAGGAATCCCCGAATTTCAACAGGTTCAGCAACAACTGACACAGAATCCCAACATGATCAGAGAGATGATGAACATGCCCGCCATCCAGAATCTCATGAACAATCCTGATCTGATGCGAAACTTGATTATGAGTAATCCACAAATGCGAGAAATTATTGATAGGAACCCAGATCTTGCTCATATACTTAATGATCCCGCCACTCTCAGACAAACATTAGATGCAGCAAGGAACCCTGAGCTGATGCGAGAGATGATGAGGAATACAGACAGGGCAATGAGCAACATTGAATCATCTCCAGAGGGCTTTAACATGCTGCGCCGCATGTATGAAACTGTTCAAGAGCCATTCTTAAATGCAACGACAATGGGAGGTGAAAGTGGGAATGACTTGGGTTCAAATCCATTTGCTGCTTTGCTTGGGGCACAGGGATTGGGCCAGAACCGTGCTCCCACTACAAATCCATCTACAACTAATTCTGATGCAACTGGCTCTCCTGCTCCGAATACAAATCCCTTGCCAAATCCATGGAATCCCACTGGTAAGTTGACATGCCAGGCTTTTGCTAGCAGCTAATACTTGGCAAAGATTTCAATGGCTTAGTTCTTTTATAACCTCTTTTTAATCTAGAAATAAACGATTGGAATATGCTTTCAGCAAATGCACCAGGAACACCTGCAGGTGGTCAGACTAACACAGGTTCTAGGGCTACTCCTACTGGAGGTTTAAGGCAGCCAGGAATTGAGAGATCGCCTCTTGTTGGCCTGCCAGATTTTGGAGGGATGGGTGGAGGCGCTGGACTATTTGATCCCTCTATGTTGCAACAGATGCTACAAAATCCAGCAGTAATGCAGATGATGCAAGGATTACTTTCCAATCCTCAATACATGAATCAGGTAGGTGAAAGAAGAGAGTTTTGACTTGAAATTTGCAACCCATTATATGTGTTATGATGCTGTAAACAATTTATTATTTATGGGCATTACATCTCACTCACACTTGTCCTTCATTTAGATGTACTGAATGTATTTTGTGCCTTTTACATCTACAGTTTCGACCCTTTTTAGATAACAATTCTCAATTGAGAGAAATGATGCAAAGTCCAGAATTTCTTCGTCAGTTGTCAAGTCCAGAGACAATGCAGGTATTTTTATTTCTTACTGTATGCCCTTGTTTTTTGTTTGTTGCATTTTTGGCAAATGCTTACTTTGAAACCTATTTGCAGCAACTTCTGTCATTAAATCAATCTGTCATATCTCAGCTAGCTCGACAGCAGGCCGGCCAGTAAGTAGCTGTTTGTGCTTCATGTACTTGAACATTGTAAAGCATTTTAATTGTACTTACTACAAATGCCTAAATGCTTTTATTTTATTTTATTTTGTGAATATAACCATATCATATTTTAACATTCGTAGTTCATTTCTTATAATTATTGTGGTTTTCTATTCTTGTTAGATATGAGTTTTTCCAGGTCCAGCACCATAAGCAGCAGTAGTACGCCTACTATTTTAATGGCATCATATCCCCTTAGAATAGTAGGGCAGTAGTTTACCCAGTTGGTTCAGCTGATTAAGCTGTTGGTTCCGCAGTATAGGTGGTAAAAGTACCAGGTTAAGCAACGTAAGCAGCACCAAAAGAACCAGTAGTTTAAGCACTTTAAGAACCAGTCTCTCCGCTAATGATGTTGTTTAAGCTTTGATCCAGCAGATTATGCAGGTGATCCAGTGGATTGAGTAGTTGGTTGTTTAAGCAAGTGACTAAGCTATTGATTAAGTAGTTTACTAAGCAGCATATCCAGCCACCAAATGTGAATTATTCTATTATCTACTGTATTTTGTGTACTCACATGATTCATATATCCTTCACACTGTATGTGAGGGATGATGCATTCTCCAACTGACCAGGTATGCTTAGATAACTGTTAAATGTATGTATCTAATTGTGAACAATAAGACATTTTTATTTCTCTGGACTTTTGTTCAACAATTTGTTTTCAATTTCTCCATGGTATGAATCTTTTTTTTTGTTTTGTATATTGTGGGGTACGGCCAACTCCCATTTTATTAATTAAACAAGTGAAAATACAAAAGCCAGAGGTGCATTATGCTAGGTTGCTGAATCGGAATTAGAATTAGAATCAGGTATGTGTACGGTATGCTGGTACAGCAACGATATACTGGTACAACAATTTTTTTGGGAGGTTAGGTAAGGGCATACCTGTTTACAGTTACACACAGAGAGAGAGAGAGAGAGAGAGAGAGAGAGAGAGAGAGAGAGAGAGAGAGAGAGAGAGAGAGAGTATTTATTTTTGACATAAAAATTAATAATAAATATTGAAAAATTCATATCTCAATAGGAATACCTCATCAAATATGGATAAAACTACTTTTGAAAACTTTATAATATAGATGTTCAATATAATGGTACAGTCATTTATATATCAATTGAATAATAAACATTATATAATATTGAACTTAATAGATAACCAATTTAATCATACTTAATATAATTTAATATAAATAATATATATTATATATTATCAAATATTTTGTATACCAATAAATTAAGTTTAGAATACAATTATCTTCTTTTGTAATAATTAATAAAATTAATAATTTTTAAATATATTAAATTAAATTTAATAAAATTCAAATAAATTGAAAAGATATCAAATAAAACCATCTAAATATTATTGATCATGGTAATAGGAATGCTAAATGAAAGTATAATAATCAGACTTCTGAATATAAAATTCAAATTAAAAATAATATTATAAATCAATGTTAATAGATTCAATGTACATGGCTAATTTTAATATTCTAATGTTAATAGTGAAAAATTGTCTAAATATTTTCTTCTGATTAGGTGTGAAGAATGTATAAAGGATAATATTAATGTGTAAAGTAAGTTTTTTGTTTTAATAGGGTTGAAACATGCCGGGTTTGCAGAAAGTCCCGCTCCTCTTCCGTCATTCAGAACTCCTGTTATGGACCAGAAAGGCAGCTTCTCCTTCTTGAGACAGATTTGGAATGAGATATTGGACCATGCGTCCTGAGATGACAATGTTCAAGGAGAAAAATAAACCCTTAAAATATTGCGCTTGCAGTTCAAACTATCAGAACTTCGGGTTCTGAATCCCCATTTTTTTGTTGGAATCGGTCAGATATGACATGTAAAACTAAAAGAACGTTTCAAGCAAAGAAAACTGGTACCCTGATTGAATCCATAGACGATTTGAACCAGCATCCGATTCCAGGTTGTTTTGTAAATGGGATTGGCCTGAAATGCGATGATTGGTAACCTATGCATTATGCAGAGATAGTAACCAGCAGGGATACACATGAAATCCAAGTCATTTCTGCCGGAAATGCATGTCCCAAAAGAAAACAGATCACTACAAAATCAATGATACCATCTATACCTACCTTATTATGGACACCTGTGAATATTGTTAGAAACTATCAACATTGCTATCCAAAAAGGGGTCATCAGCCAAAAATACAGAATGCCACCTTATTCCATTACCACAAGGACAGGAGAAGCCAAATCTAGATACATGAATGAGTTTGTTTTCGCCCACTTAATTTGTTAAATTATGCTGTATTAATGTTTCCATGTAAATAATTGCAGTCTTTGAATGATAATAAGCTTAAATTTAATAATTTTATGTTGTTTATATATTTGTATTTATTATCAGTGCTTTTTTGTTATGTTGTCAGAACATTTCTTGGCACCCTGTAAAGTTGCAGAAGTTTTTTTTTGTGTTTTGGTGGAGGAGCTCATGTGGGTGATATGGAACAATATTACTTTTGTATTTTCTATAGACATTGTAAGGTTGATGTATGCTATGCTCATTATTCCTACTAATACCTGGTAAATTTGACACTGATGTTGAAAATATTCTTGTGGCAACTTTCTGTATGCATATTCACATTTGTACTAGTCATTTCCATTAAATGTCTTGTAAATCTCAAAGCTGATATCAAGTCTCTGTTATCTTCAAAACACAAATTTCTATAGACAAGACCCATTTCTAAACTTGGAGCATGAATTGTTTGGTTTAGTCTGAGAGACCAACAAATATTATGAGCAGTCTGTTCATTTCTTATTTGTAATCTGCCTTGCTTTCATGCTGGAGGGACTCATTCCCCTGTGATTGAAGGTCAATTTTGTGGGGTTTCATTTTTGTATTTTTTCATCTTGTAATGGGTTTTGGAACTTAGTAAACTCTATAGCTTACAAAAAAATTCCTTTATAGGGCTCAGGGTCAGACAGGGGTTGCTGGAGTCAACAACCTTGGATTGGAAAACCTCTTAGGGGTGTTTGGTGGTCTGGGTGGTGCAAACACCCAAAATGCTTCTAATGGTATTGTATTCTGATTCATGTCTACCCATAAAAATATTAACATGTGAGATATCATTCCTTGGCAATCTTAATTATTTCGTTTTGTGAATGCAGTTCCACCAGAGCAACTTTATGCAACAGAGCTAGCACAGCTACAAGAAATGGGATTTGTTAACACACAGGAGAATATTCGTGCACTAAGTGCGACCGGTGGAAATGTCAATGATGCTGTTGACCGCCTTCTTGGCAATCTTGGCTAGCAGTCTTTTCAGCAATGTATTTTTTCACATTTCCCAATTATTTTGTGTCCTAGTCTAATTTAAAATCCAGACTTAAGCTTACATTTTCTTGTTAGCAAGTTAAATTGAACCACTGTATTCGGAATCTAGGTTTGAAATAATAAGACAAGTTTTGGCAGGTGCAAATAATTTCAGTTTGCTGATTAATAGGCACTGCAAGTGTTTGACTACTGTGGAGATTACACAAGTCCTTCCATTAGTCCCCCAAGGCCATTATATTTGTATAGTTTTATTGAATCAATGTCTATTGTGTCAGAAGTGACTTCCTGGAACATAAAATAACAAGGTAGGCTTATAGACAAGTTATATTTCAAACTTAATTTTTCCCATCGTCAGGTCAGAAGGCTTTGGATCAGAAACATGTAAATTACAAGTTTATGGATGAGAAAAGTTGGATTTCAAGTGCATGTTGTTGATTTTGGATGATTCTCTAGATTGAAGTTCATAGGAAATTTTCTGATAGTTCATCTTTGTATCAATGACAACAATATTTTATATTTCCAATAATTATTAAAATGGGCTAGGCTAGAAATCTGTGGGGGTTTATTCTTGATTGGATGGTGTAACTACATTTGAACATGTTCTGGATGAATACCGGCTTCTTCTATTTGTTTTCCTTGTTATAATAGTCTTTTATGTAACATCCAAGAGTTGAATTTTTTTAAATTATATCAGTTGTATGTACTTGGTATTAGGGTCATAACAAACAAAAAATATTTCTATTTAGACTAGGGCTGAATCGTCTTCGTGTTTTTAAATCATAATATATTTCTGTGAGGATTTTGAGCCTGATTTTGTTAAATTTTGTTAGCCTAACTAAAGTATGCACTCTTATTTGTAAATTTGTACATTTCCCTAAATTTTGAATCTTTTGTGCTTAAAGCCTTTTAGGGTCCAAGTTTTACTGGTTTTTATGTCTGACATTAACCGAAGTATGTAAATATGCATTTGTGTTCCAAGCTCAGGCACAGACACGCTTGATGAATCATTCTTGTTTGCAAAACATCTTTTTGTGGTTTGAACCATAGTCATGGGAACAGGAAAACGAAGAGAATTTCAAGGTTTGTGGGCTTTTTTAGTTTTAACTGAGATTCTCTGACTGATACTGTGGTTTGAACAAAATATTTTTTTCTATGTAAGTTGTTTAACTTTGGACACTGCACGCTTTGTATTGGCTTGATAACTAGTTTAATATGTTCCTTCCAATCGATATGATGTTGAAAACTCACATATTTTATCATTTAAAGGCCACGTTCTTGTTTTGTCAACTCACATATTTTAACTTCTTGCTGTTTCTGCTTGTGTGATTTGTTACTTGCGTTTTTCTTGAAGGGGTACCTGCATCTTCATTTTGCTTGCCAGCTATATTCTGACGACAAACATTAACTATATTTGATTAATTGAAAGCTCTTTTGTGTTATTGTTATTCTAGCATTTATCTGTAAGCATGTTGAACCTTGTTCAATGTTGCCTAAGAAATTCTTCATTCAGAAAACCATTTATGAACAAACACATTGAATTATCAAGGTTGGTTTAGATTTTAAAATGACAAATTAAGAGTGGAAATATCTCCAATATTTGATTTTCGCAAATCAGAAATCATATTGTTTATTAATTTCTAGGTGACGAGTGATTGTTATTATTTATAGTCAATTAAATTGATTGTAATTTTTAATTGGTTATAGGCTTAAGTTGGTAGATCACCATATATAGGTGCTTTAGGATTGGTTATGGAAAATTGATATTTTCAGTTGGATTGTCAGAGCTAGATATGTTGAATAAATGACAAATTAAGACGGATTCACATCCAAAATATATTTGTATGCTTTGATTTGTTCTCATCAGAGCATTTGAATCACCGCTACAGTCACACTTAAAATTGGCCATATATTTATGGATTGAAAGTTGTCCTTGCCCAACATCCTGTATCTTTCAGCACAATATGCCCGAATAAGATAGGGGTAGGGATGTACTGCACTAACACTCGCCTATCTAAATGTAACAATGGTCAGTTGCGAAAAAAGTTTGTCGCCTCTTGCCTATCAATATTCTTGCATTGTATGCACTTCTTTTGTTGAACTAGTCCACTGGAACAAATATATGATTATCCTACAATAGACATGGAGGGTGCTCTCATATTTTTTGTTTTGGTTGTGTTGAATAAAATGCTTTGAAGTGGATAAATTGCGCCTCTTAAATGTTTGAACCAAAGAATGTTACTCTAACGTGCCTAGCTGCTTTGAATTATATGATTTTATCGTCAATCGAATTTGTTTTCCGTAGGCAACTAACAGATTTCCTGAATAGTGGAACAAGGTATCCATACTGTAGTAATGAATTCAGTACACTTTGCCCTGGCTTCTAGAAAATGATACATATCTCCGAAATGTACATAAGGGGCATTTCTCCCCGGCATTTCTTCCCATAAACCTCAAGGTAAAAATAATCAATAATAGAAATTGCTAGGCTGTGTTAGAAGTACTTAGCTTGTTAATCGATGATGTGTTGCCACTATTTTTTTATTACTTCGAGAGTGCCAAGGTCTATTCCATGTGTAGTCAACTCGATTTGACTTATTTTTTTGAAGGATGATAATACCATTCTTCCTAGGGGCTTTCTGTTTCTGGATTCTACTGTGAGATTATTTTTGCGTCAGCATTTTGGATGCCACTGATTCTTCAGCTCTCTTATTTCAGCTCTTTTATTTCAGTTGATGATCGAACACGAAGTGTGATCTGAATGTTGATTAAAAAATACTCACAGTTGAATCAAGAAACAACAGGCTCTTATTCAGCATGAACAATGGAAACAACAAGCTCTTATTCAGCATGAACTGTGAAAATTTAATGTCTGACCATTCTTCTTGGTTACAACCCAAATTGTTATCATTGCACGTCGATCTTCAAGCTTGCATGTTAATGCAGTAAACAGTGTATTGAAAATCGATTCAAAATTTTGCCAAAACACCTTGTACTTTGTTTAAAGGTTATGTCGAACTACATTGATGATGATTCATTATGAACAGCCTACATTTCTACTCTTAAGGCAATTGAAATGGAATTTGGATTTATCACAAATTGGATCTACCCAAGCAATATTAAGTGACGAAAGGTGATACAAGCAAAACAAATTGGGGCTTGTTACCAAGGATGCGGCTATACTCCAGACAGAATGCACATTCGTACAAAAATTTGAGCATCATATATACATAAAATCCATAAAAAACATGGATGACAGGCATGGGCATCAATGACACTCCACGATTTGGTGAGCGTCGGACAGAGGTTGTAGGATTTGACCGATTGAGTGATGTGACAATGCCATCGGAAAAGAAAAGACGAAGTCCTTGAACTAGATGTTACCAACACAATTAACAGATATTTACTGTATCTATATAACCGTGAGGTGACAAGACAAGTAGCGGTCAATGTTTGAAGATAATTGTGGCTTTTTGTGGTCAGTGTAGTAGCTTCCGCGTAAGGTGACATGGCAAGTAGCGGTCAATGTCCTAACATAACTGTGACTATTTTTGGTGATTGTCAGCGTCCGCATAACATAACTGCCTGAAGACAAACTGTGTCCTAGAAGCTGCATCCGGTAGCCATAACAAGCGGCGGCGGGAAAAGGAAGTCCGATAGCACTGGAAAGGAGAAAGCAAAAAGAAATGAGAGAAAAGGGCAGGGAGTTAAAACACAACACATTTGCAAGTTTTGGGTGGAGACAACAATAGCAGATAAAAGGTTAAAACACAACACATTTGCAAGTTTTGGGTGGAGACAACAATAGCAGATAAATGGCGGATTCTACATAAGGAAAAGGGAAAAGACATTTCTATTAATTATTTGGTTGTATAAATGGAATTTTTTTTGTACTATTGGTTGTGTTCATTTTTTTTTTTGTGTTGTATTTGGTGTTGCATTTGCAGAGCAGAAAGTAGAGTGAATTATCAGTGATAGGGAGCGAAATCACAGATTCCAACCTTTGGGGGAGGAAATAACATAAAACACAATTATAGAAAGATGTGTTGAAAAGAATGAGAAGGAAAAATGTATTTTTTAAAATTATTTTTTTGTATATTTGTCAAAATCAATAATAATGTATCTATAGTTGGTTGTAATCACTCTTACATGCTTACAAGAAAATTCCACTTGTATGAAACAAAATTTCCAGCAGTTGGCGGAAAACATGCTACATATTGTGAGGATTCGTGAAAAACACATCACATTTGCAACATTAGATATAAAACTCACAATATTTCCCCTTTTTAGTGGTGTGAGCCATATTCAATGTATTTTGTGTTTACCAATTTAGGGTTTAGGGTCAAGAATCGTGGTTGTAGATGCATTGTAAGTAGGAAAAGTTGTTGTAGGCATTGCGTGGCCATGACAAAAAAACAGATAAGCCTTGAATATTTAATCCTTGGCTTCTACTTCACAATCAGTGGTAAAAAATCTTGTCTGGGAGTGGTAAACATAGTGAATTTTTAGCACCCCGTGGACCTGCATAAGACTGTTATAAAAAATGAATTTATGTGTGGGTGCACGAGGAATGGTTATCACAGGGCGAAAACGTGTGTTTTCTTCTCTTTGCATCCCCGTGCTTTCGCATAGAGAGTGTGTTCATGTGTAGGCGTGTAGGAGGTCACTGGAAAAAAACCACAATGGGAATTAGTACCCACAAATAATTGTACTCTTCTCAAATGCGCCCTATTAGGAGCTTACAATGATGCCCTGTTAGGAGTCACCCGGTCAAGGGATTTACCTCTAGCCCTATTAGGAGCTTTACTCTGTTAGGAGTAACCTTGCTAAAGGATTTAAACCCTAATTAAGGAGCCACCTGGTTAAAGGATTTACTGATCAAGACCTGTTAGGATCTACTTGGTTAAGGAATTTTCTTACAAAACCTATTAGAATTCAACAAGTACAATGATCTGGGTGTAGTACTCCTCTTTTTGTTTAGATCGAATTAAGCACAACTCTTCTGCTTCTTGCAGACAATCTCTGCTCTTCACTTGACCACTCCTTGCATCCACGATCTACACTTGCATAATTCATCATTTTACATATAAATAAATACATTATATGTTCATTAGGGCATTAACACCTTACAAAACGTATTACATTTGAATTACAATCATTCCTCTTGATCCTTAAACCCTAAAATGTAATACCAATCTAGAACATTCGATTACAATTTTAGGTCGGCCACACGATTCATCACACATCAATTTAAAATAAGATAGTCAAACTTTATTTGACTTCCCCAACACTCTTCCTAAACTTGATAGATCCGATCACCTCGAACAATGAAATAACAAATCATCATTACAAATAAGTTATGCCATGTCACCTTGACACTTGGATCACAAAAACATCCACTGAAACTGATCACATCATCATCGCTCACCAATCTAACACCAGCTATTCAAACCGGTTCAAACATTTTTCTATCTTGCACAAAATGATATTCTGTTAACTGAAACGATGCCTTGTAGTACTCCAATCCTATAGCGATCATAGTATCAAGGACATACCCTAGTCAAGATAATCATATCATGACCACAACACTTGGATCCATACCGATTTGATATAACAATCAAATCATTCACTGTTTGTCACGGTCTATTCTTCTGTTTGCCTTGTTGCTCTTCAATTGATCATAACTTGCTCCAATGTTGTTTCCAGCATACGCGATCATACAAAATGCATCTAGAGACATTTCCGAGTCTGCAACAACCATAACACACTCCAATTCTTATGGCAACACATAATTCATCTGCACAAATACTTAGTAGCACATAAAGAACATTGTCAACAAATACAATACCAAGTTGACATCAATGACAACACAATAAATGATCTTCCTGTCATCAAACTTGTACCAATCAACACTCAAGTTTTGCATCAGTTATGCCAACAATCTTCCCCTTTGGCATTGATGGCAACACCACATTGATCTGATAATAATTGCTCCCCCTTAGCTAATGCACCAAACTTCTTGTTTGATCTTCCTGGTATTCTTCCCTTGTGTCTTCATCTGGTTCTTCTCCTTCAAAGTCTTCTATAGCTGATCTTCTTCCCAATACCCGTATCCAGTTCTTCTCCCCCTTTGACAACAATACCAAAGGTCCCACATAGGTCACCTACTGTTGCAATATCTTCCTTTGCCATTGACTGCCCCCCTAAGGAGTAGTCCCTTTTGACATCAATCCAATAGTGAAAGATATTCAAGTAGTCCACTAGATTGGTGCTTACAACATTTTAGTGTCGTTCAGGTAGGGGAATAACCCCTACCTGACTTCTTAGATACTCAAAAGTATCGTTAGGTAATGGTTTAGTGAATATACCTGCTAGCTGCTCCTTGGTTGGCACATAATCCAACTTGACTATCGTTTCTTGCACTTGCTCTCTTAAGAAATGATACTTGATTGCAATATGTTTAGTCTTGGAATGCATTACTGGGTTCTTTGAAATATTGATTGCACTTTTATTATCACAGGTTAAGTTACCTTCTCTTTGATACCATCTAGGATCTCCTTCATCCATGCAATTTGTGTACAATTGATAACTGTTGCTACATACTTAGCTTCTACAATAGATTGGGAGATGCAATTTTTCTTCTTACCTGTCCATGTCACAGGTCTTCCTCCTAGGAAGAATGCTCCTCCACTTGTACTCTTTCTGTCATCAATGTTTCCTACCCAATCTCCATCACTAAAAACACTCAAAAAGAAATAATCTTTGTGAGCATACCAAAGACCATAGTCTCTTGTCCCTTTCAAGTATCTGAATATTCTCTTTACTGCTACCATGTGGGATTCCTTAGAATTAGCTTGAAATCTAACCACTATTTCAGCTACTTGTGCAATGTCTGGTCTACTATGAACAACACAATTTAACTTATCAATCATGGATCTATATAGAGTTGCATCCACTGCACTTGACTCATCATCCTTAGATAGCTTGCATCCAGTCACCATGGGGGTTCCAATTGGCTTGGAATCTTCCATTCCAAAAGTCTTTAGTACTTCCTTTATGTACTTGGACTGATCGATATAGATACGTCCTTTAGCTGTGAAATCTATAATCCAATAAAGAACTTAATTTCTCCTATCATTGACATCACAAATTCTTTCTTCATCTCTTCTGCAAACGTCAAGCTCATCTCATCATTTCCTCCAAAGATTATGTCATCCACGAACACTTCAGCTAACAATATCTTATCACCTTCAACCTTCAAGTATATATTACTATCTTCACTTGTTCTTATGAAATCAATCTTGATGAGATAAGAGGGTAATATTTCATAACATGCTCCAGGTGCTTGTTTCAGTCCATACAGTGCCTTTTGCAGCGTGCACACCATGTCATTTTTCTCCATCAAAGAAAATCCATCTGGTTGCTCTATGTAAACGTCTTCTTCAAGAATCCCATTTAGAAAAGCAGATTTGATATCCACTTGAAAACCTTAAACTTCATATAGGTAGCATAAGCAAGTAATATTCTTACCCCTTCAAGTCTTGCCACAGGAGAAAATGTCTCTCCATAGTCCAATCCTTCCTCTTGTGCATAGCTCTTACACACAAGTCTTGCCTTATCACAAACCACTTCTCCATCTTCATTCAGTTTGTTCCCGAAAACCCAATTTGTAGCAGTCACATTCTTGTTTGATTGTCTAGGAACAAGTGACCATGTGTCATTCTTTTCAATCTGATCAAGTTCCTCTTCCATGGATTTTATCCAATCATCATTCTTCAAAGCTTCATTAACAGTCTTAGGTTCAAACTTTGAAATTAGACAACATCCATCAACTTCAAACCTTATGCAACAATAAACAAAGTGACCAAACAAACATCCAAACATGCAACAAAGTGACACCAGTATTTTTATTGTGGAAACCCTTGGTTAGAGGAAAAAAATCACGATGGGAACTAGTACCCACAAATAATTGCACTCTTATGAAATACTCCCTATTAAAGGCCTAGCCCTGTTAGGAGCTTACAATGATGCCCTGTTAGGAGCAAACCCTGTTAGGAGTCACCCGGTCAAGGGATTTACCTCTAGCCCTGTCAGGAGCTTTACCCTGTTAGGAGTAACCTTGTTAAAGGATTTAAACCCTAATTAAAGAGCCACCTGGTTAAAGGATTTACTGATTAAGACCTGTTAGGATCTACACGGTCAAGGGATTTTCTTACATAACCTATTAGAATTCAACAAGTACAATGATATGGGTGTAGCACTCCTCTTCTTGTTTAGATCCAATTAAGCAAAACTCTTTTGCTTATTGCAGACAATCTTCGCTCTTCACTCGACTGCTTCTTCGCATCCACGATCTACACTTGCATAATTCATCATTTTACATATAAATAAATACATTATATGTTCATTAGGGCATTAACACCTTACAAAACGTATTACATTTGAATTATAATTATTCCCGCTCGATCCTCAAACCCAAAAGTGTAATACCTATCTATAACATTCGATTACAAGTTCAGGTCGGCCACAAGATTCATCGCACATCAATTTAAAACAAGAATAATCAAACTTTATTTGACTTCCCAAACATTCTTCCTAAACTAGATAGATTCGATCACCTTGAACAATGAAATAAAAAATCATCATTACAAATATGTTATGCCACGTCACCTTGACACCTGGATCACGAAAACATCCACTGAAACCGATCGCATCATCATCTCTCACCAATCTAACACCAACTGTTCAAACCGGTTCAAACATTTTTCTATCTTACACAAAATGATCTTCTGTTAACTGAAACGATGCCTTGTAGTACTTCAATCTTATAGCGATCATAGTATCAAGGACATACCCTAGTCAAGATAATCATATAATGACCACAACACTTGGATCCATACGGATTTGATATAACAATCAAATCATTCACTGTTTGTTCTTCTGTTTGCCTTGTTGCTCTTCAATCGATCGTAACTTGCTCTATTGTTGTTTCCAGCATATGCGATTATACAAAATTCATCTAGAGACATCCTCGAGTCTCCAACAACCATCGCACACTCCAATTCTTATTGCAACACACAATTCATCTACACAAATACTTAGCAGCATATCAAGAACACTGTCAACAAATACAATACCAAGTTGACATCAATGACAACACAATAAATGATCTTCCTGTCATCAAACCTGTACCAATCAACACTCAGTTATGCCACCAATCTTCCCCTTTGGCATTGATGGAAACACCACATTGATCTGATAAAAAATGCTCCCCCTTAGCTGATGCACCAAACTTCTTGTCTGACCTTCCTGGTATTCTTCCCCTGTGTCTTCATCTGTTTCTCCTTCAAATTCTTCTATAGTTGATCTTCTCCCCAATACCTGTATCTAGTTCTTCTCCCCTTTGACAACAATGCCAAAGGTCCCACATAGGTCACCTACTATTAAAACATCTTCCTTTTCCATTGACTGCCCCCCTAAGGAGTAGTCCCTTTTAACATCAATCCAATAGTGAAAGATATTCAAGAAGTCCACTGGATTAATGCTTACAACATCTTAGTGTCGTTTAGGTAGGGGAATAACGCCTATCTGACTTCTTAGATACTCAAAAGCTTCCTTAGGTAAGGGTTTAGTGAATATACCTGCTAGATGCTCCTTGGTTGGCACATATTCCAACTTGACTATCATTTCTTGCACTTGCTCTCTTAAGAAATGATACTTGATTGCAATATGTTTAGTCTTGGAATGCATTACTAGATTCTTTGAAATATTGATTGCACTTGTATTATCATAGGTTTAGTTACCTTCTCTTTGATACCTTCTAGGATCTCCTTCATCCATGCAATTTGTGTACAATTGATAATTGTTGCTACATACTCAGCTTCTACAGTAGATTGGGAGATGCAATTTTTCTTCTTACATGTCCACGTCACAAGTCTTCCTCCTAGGAAGAATGCTCCTCCACTTGTACTCTTTCTGTCATCAATGTTTCCTACCCAATCTGGATTAACCAATCTGCATCACTAAAAGCACTCAAAGAGAAATCACCTTTGTGAGCATACCAAAGACCATAGTCTCCTGTCCCTTTCAAGTACCTGAATATCCTATTTACTACTACCATGTGGGATTCATTAGGATTAGCTTGAAATATGATCGCTATTCCAACTGCTTGTGCAATTTCTGGTCTACTATGAACAACATAATGCAACTTACCAATCATGGATCTTTATAGAGTTTCATCCACTGCACTTTACTCATCATCCTTAGATAGCTTACATCCAGTCACCACGGGGTTCCAACTAGCTTGGAATCTTCCATTCCAAAAGTCTTTAATACTTCCTTTATGTACTTGGACTGACTGATATAAATATCATCCTTTAGCTGTGAAATCTGTAATCCAATAAATACCTTAATTTCTCCTATCATTGACATCTCAAATTCTTTCTTCATCTCTTCTGCAAACGTCAAGCTCATCTCATAATTTCCTCCAAAGATTATGTCATCCACAAACACTTCAGCTAACAGTATCTTATCACCTTCAACCTTCAAGTATACATTACTATCTTCACTTGTTCTTATGAAATCAATCTTGATGAGATAAGAGTAATCTTTCATACCATGCTCTAGGTGCTTGTTTTAGTCCATACAATGCCTTTTGCAGCTTGCACACCATTTCCTTTTCTCTGTCAAAGAAAATCCATCTGGTTGCTCTATGTAAACCTTTTCTTCAAGAATCCCATTTAGAAAAGCAGATTTGACACCCATTTGAAAAACGTTAAACTTCTTATTGGCAGCATAAGAAAGTAATATTCTTACCCCTTCAAGTCTTGCCACAGGATAAAATGTCTCTCCATAGTCCAATCCTTCCTCTTGTGCATAGCCCTTACACACAAGTGTTTCCTTATTACAAACCACTTCTCCATCTTCAATCTGTTTGTTCCCGAAAACCCACTTTGTAGCAGTCACATTCTTGTCTGATGGTCTAGGAACAAGTGACCATGTGTCATTCTTTTCAATTTGATCAAGTTCCTCTTCCATGGATTTTATCCAATCATCATTCTTCAAAGCTTCATTCACGGTCTTAGGCTCAAACTTTGAAATTAGACATGTACTTTCTCTGATTTTCCTTCTTGTTTGCACACCTGCATCTTTATCAGCTATGATTTGATCAATAGAATGATTCAACTTTACATACCTTGGAATAAACGGTTAAGGTCTACAACCTTCTTCTTCCGGTTGAACCACTTCTTTCATTTTTCTGTTCAACTATATCTTTCACTTCAGGTTGCACATACATATTCTCCTGGACATTCTCTGATTCTTTTTTGCTTGTTTCATCAGATTTCTCTGGATATTCATGTACCTTCACATTTATACTTTCAATCATCTTGTTAGTCCATTTATTGAAACACTTATAGGCCTTGCTTTTGGTAGAATATCCTAAGAAAATATAGTCATCACTCTTAGGATCAAACTTGCTAGTGAAATCTTCTTTCTTGATATAACATTTACTACCAAAAACTTTGAAATATTTAACACTAGGGGTATGACCATACCACAATTCATAAGGTGTCTTACCGGTTTCTTTCTTCATTTGTACCCGGTTCATTGTGTAGACCACAATGCTAATAGCTTCTCTCCAATATGTCTTAGGTACATCACCTTGAGTCATCATTGTCCTGGCAACATCAACTATAGTTCTGTTCCTCCTTTATGCAATTCCATTTTGTTGAGGATTCCTTGGCGCTGACATCTGTCCCTTGATTCTATTTTCTTCACAATACTCAACAAACTCCCAAGAAGTGAACTCTCCTCCTCTGTCTGATCTTAAACACTTCAATCTCTTACTTGTTTCATTCTCAACAAGTTTCATGAACACTTTGAACTTATAGAAAGATTCATATTTTTCCTTCAAGAATGTCACCCACATCATTCTTTAAGGGCCCGTTTGTTTCGCGGAATTTGTGCATGCTGGAATTGCCAATTTTGGAATTGAATCCATTCCGGAATTCTGCTATTCTCAAAATGAATTCTAGAATATGGGCTTTTCCTATTTGGTTCACCTAGAAGATGACTGAGAAGATGCAGATTCTGCGTTTGGTTCCACAAAACTGGAATTGGAATTGGAATTTTGTTTTTGCACACACACACATCTGTGTATATATACACACACATCTGTGTATATACACACACGTGTGTATGTGTATACACACATGTGTGTGTATATACACACACATGTATATACACATACACATGTGTGTATATATACACACATGTGTGTATATACATATACATGTATATACACACATATATACACACATGTGTATAGTATACTCACATACACACATGTGTGTGTGTATACACACACACACATATATAGACACACATATACACATACACACGTGTATACACACATATATACATATATACACTCATTTGTGTATATACACACACACATATACACACATACACACACATGTATATATACACATGTGTGTATATACATATATGTGTATATATACATGTGTGTATATACACACAAGTGTATATACATACATGTATATATACTATATATATACATGTATATATATACTCATATGTATATACACACATGTATATACACAGACATGTATATACACACATATATATATATATACACATGTGTGTGTATATATATATATAGCAATATAATATACATTATTGACACAAAAATGAGAATGCATTTTCCTTCCCAAAATAATACTCTCAATTCCAATTCCACTTTTCAATTCCAATTTCAGGTCTGAAGGGGGAATTGTGGAATGCTCAAAATGACCCAAAATTAGAATTCGCATAACCCTATTCCAATTTTTAATTTTGGAACCAAACAAGGAATTGAACATTTTGGGAATTCAGAAATGCCAATTCCTGGTCAATTCCGCGAAACAAACGGGCCCTAATAGTCATAAATAAACAACATGAAATACTTATCACCATGATAACTCTTTGTCCTCATAGGACCACAAAGATCAATATGTACTAAATCCAATATATTTTCAGATGAAAAAGAATAACTATTGAAAGTAGAACAAGTCATCTTATCCAACTGACATTCCTTGCACATAACATTGTATGGTTTCACAAGTTGTGGCAATCCCCTATCAACATTTGACTTACTAACCTTGATACAATTATCAAAACTCACATGATAGAACCTTCTATGCCACAACCAACTATCTTCAACCTTAGCAACCAAATAACTATTAATGATAGTATTCGGATGGAATAAGTTACCTTTAGTTTGTTTCCTAGTAGCGATTAGATCTCTTGAGCTTTCAAATGTCCCCCACATACCTCCTTTGAACTCTAAATGATAACCTTTTTTATTCAACTGACCAACACTCAAAAATTTATATGTAAGACCTTCAACCCAATAGACATCATCAATATTTCTTTTACCATTCAAAGAGATTGAACCTTTACCTCTTACTATGCAGGGTGTATTGTTTCTAAACCTGACTACACCATCAAATTCATCTAGTTTTATGAACTTACTATTATCACCGGTCATGTGATGTGAGAACCCACTATCAATAACCCATACATTTCCATGTTCCATGTGTGATACCAATGCCTTCTCATCTTCAATAATTTCTTCTTTGACTACAACAAACACTATCACTTCTTCATCATTGTCATCAGACTCTTCATCAGTCACACCTTCATCTACTGCAGCATAACATTATTTCTTTCCTTATCCCTTGAATTCATCAGATTATAAATTTTCTCAATTCATTGAACACATTAACAACATTCATCAACTTTAAACCTTATGCAACAATAAACAAAGTGACCAAACAAACATCCAAACATGCAACAAGTGTCAAGTGACACTTGTATTTTTATCGTGGAAACCCTTGGTTAAAGGGAAAAATCCATGGTGGGAGTTAGTACCCACAAATAATTTTACTCTCCTAAAATGCACCCTGTTAAAGGCCTAGCCCTGTCAGGAGCCTACAATGATGCCCTATTAGGAATACCCTGTTAGGAGTCACCCGATCAAAGGATTTACCTCTAGTCCTGTTAGGATCTTTACTTTGTTAGGATTAACCTTCTTAAAGGATTTAAACCCTAATTAAAGAGCCACTTGGTTAAAGGATTTACTGATCAAGACCTATTAGGATCTACTCGGTTAAGGGATTTTCTTACAAAACCTATTAGAATTTAAAAAGTACAATAATCTGGGTGTAGCACTCCTCTTCTTTTTTAGATCCAATTAAGTACAACTCTTCTACTTCTTGCAGACAATCTTCACTCTTCACTCGACCGCTCCTTCGCATCCACGATCTACACTTGCATAGTTCACCATTTTACATATAAATAAATACATTACATGTTCATTAGGGCATTAACGCCTTACAAAATGTATTAAATTTGAATTACAATTATTCCTGATTGATCCTTAAACCCTAAAATGTAATGCCAATCTAGAACATTTGATTACAAGTTCAGGTCGACCACAAGATTCATCGCACATCAATTTAAAAAAACAACCAAAATTTATTTGAATTCCTCAACACGCTTCCAAAAATTGATAGATCCGATCACCTCAAACAATGAAATAGAAAATAATCATTAAAAATTTGTTATGCCACGTCACCTTGACACCCGGATCACGAAAACATCCTTTGAAACCGACTGCATCATCACCGCTCACCGATCTAACACCAACTGTTCAAACCGGTTCAAATATTTTTCTATCTTGCACACAATGATCTTCTGTCAACTGAAATGATGCCTTGCAATACTCTAGTCCTATATTGATCATAGTATCAATGACATACCCTAGTCAAGATAATCATATCATGACCACAACACTTGGATCTATACTGGTTTCATATAACAATCAAATCATTCACTGTTTATCACTATCTGCCATGTTGCTCTTCAATCAATCATAAAATGATCCATCATTGTTTCCATCATACGAGATCATACATAATTCATCTAAAGACATCCCTGAGTCTCCAACAACGATCGCACACTCCAATTCCTACTTCAACACATAATTCATCTGCACAAATACTTAGCAACACATTAAGAACACTGTCAACAAATACAACACCAAGTTGACATCAATGACAACACAAAAAATGATCTTCCTATCACCAGACCTATACCAATCAACACTCATAGGCTCTACATTAGTTATTCCAACACCATGTAGCTGGATACAAAACCAACTGCATATGCAATATCTGGTCTAGTTATAGTAAGATACAAAAGATTTCCAACAAGCTGTGTGTACAATTTTCCATCCATCTTTTGAGTAGAGTTAGCACCCAGTTTTAATCCTACTTCACATGGTGTAGTAGATGGATACAATCAGTTATGTTGTATTTTCTTAATACATCAAGATCATATTTTGTTTGAGAAAGTATGATCCTTCCTTCTTGCCAAACTTGTATGCCCAAGAAATAATGCATTAATCCTAGATCAAATATTTGAAAAGTTTTTTTAAGTTTATTATTGATTATTTAAATAGTATGTGTGTGATCCCCTCTAATAATCAAGTCATCCACATATAATACAACAATAAAAACTTTATCGTCACTATGTTTTACATACACATTTGGATCAACTTTACTTCTTTTGAATCCCGCATCTATGAAGTATTCACTTATTTTGGAGTACCATGCTCTTGGTGTTTTGTTAAGACCATATAATAATTTTTGAATCTACACACCAAATTTTCTTCACCAACTTTAACAAATCCTAGTGGTTGTTACATGTAAATTTTCTCTTTTAAGTCACCATATAGAAATGCACTTTCTACACCCATTTGGAAAAATTTCTAACCAAATTTGGCAGCTACAACAACTATTTTACATATGCAAGTCATTTCAGCAACTAGAGAAAAGGTTTTAGTATAGTCAATACCTTCTGTTTGTGAGAAGCCTCTAGCCACTCGCCTTGCCTTATGTTTTTCAATAGCTCCATCTGAGACAAACTTTGTTTTGTAGGTCCATTTGCAACTAACCATATTTTTCCCTTATGAAAGTATTGTTAATTCCCAAGTTCCATTTTTTATCAAAGAATTGTACTAAGCTTGCATAGCTGCTTTCCATTCATCTTTTCCTTTTGCTTCATCATATGTTCTTGGAGTGTCAACCTGCATCAACTTAGCCATAAGAGCATAATCATATTCTAGGACCTTCTTGGTAAATTTATTTGATGCTTCTAGTTTCTGTGTTCTTTCATCATCACTTTCACAGCTTGATTCTTCAACTTGTGTCCCTTCTCCTCCTGCTAAAGATTACACACCTTGATTTTGATCATTAGTAGAAGTAGACTTATCTTCTTCAATTAACATTGGAAAGTAAGATATTGTAGGAGAATGACTACTTTCAATATCTTCATCAAACCATACATTCCTTTTGATATGAATTTCATTTGTTTTACGATTGTATAACCTATATCCTTTTGACTTGTCACTATACCCGACCATTATGCAGTTCTCACTTTTTCTTTCAAGTTTGTTCCTTCTTTCATCATGAATGTGGGCATACACATTACAACCAAAGACTCTTAAATGAGATACTACAGGATTTCTTCTACTCCATGCCTCCTTTGGTGTTATGTTCAAAATTGCCTTAGCAGGTGTTCTATTCAAGATATATACAACAATGTGAGCTACTTTAGACTAGAATTTAGCTTCTATATTTCTAGAATGAAGCAGACATCTAGCCATTACCATTATAGTTCTATTTTTTCTTTCAGCAACCCCATTTTGTTGGGGTGAATAAGAAATAATTGATTTTTTCTTTATGCCATGCTCTTTTCAAAAATTCAAGAATGCTTTATTTATATACTTAGTCCGTCTATCAGTTCTTATTATATTTAGACATTTTCCACTTTATTTTTTAGTCAAAGCTTTAAAATATTTAAACTTATGAAACACTTCATTCTTCTTTTGTAAAAAATACACCCAAATTATTCTTGTATAGTCATCTATAAAGGTGAGAACATACCTTGATCCTCCAACTGAAGGTGTTTTAAAAGGACCCGTAGACGCCTAAAATCATCCCTTAATATTATAATTATTTATAGATGAATCAATAGTCTATTAGATTATAACTTTTCTCAATTTATTCAACACATTAACAACACTCATCGACTTTAAACATTATGCAACAATAAACAAAGTGACCAAACAAACATGCAACAAAGTGACACTTGTATTTTTATCATGGAAACCCTTGGTTAGAGGGAAAAATCCAAGGTGAGAATTAGTATCCACAAATATTTGCACTTTTCTGAAATGTGTCTTGTTAAAGGCATAGACCTATTAGGAACTTACAATGATGCCCTGTTAGGAGCATACTCTGTTAGGAGTCACCTGGTTAAGAGATTTACCTCTAGTCCTGTTAGGATCTTTACCCTGTTAGGAGTAACTTTGTTAAAGGATTTAAACCCTAATTAAGGAGCCACTTGGTTAAAGGATTTACTGATCAAGACCTATTAGTGTAGACGTCCAAAAATATTAATAATTTTCTCCCTCTTATTCCTTCTACCTATTTAATTTAATCAATTAAATAGCTTTATTTGCTAGTATTTATCAATAGTATAAATACTATTCCAATGTATTTTATTTAAATACATTTGCCTCCACAAAATTCCCTTTTAATAAATTTATATTTATTAAATCCTCCATATTCCTAATTATTCTAAAGCATGATTTATTCAAATTCAATTTGATTTATAATCTAAACCCTAGCTAGGAGCCTACTAATCCTACCCTATTCCTACCGTACTCCCATCACCTCATTTCCTAAGTATGCTTCCACACCTAACTATCCTTTAACCATGCTTAATGGGTGATTCCTAACCTTTTTAAGGCTAATGGAATGCTCACCCACATGGAGAAATTCTCTCCAAAATGGGCACCCATTCCTCTTTAATTCCCTCTTACA
>MU223905.1:316115-363068 GCA_018584345.1 Thuja plicata
TGTGGCTCTTATGTGGATGCCACATAGGTGCCACTTCATCCAAGCCTCTTCCTCTCTCCAAAAACTCTATAAATAGAGGCCTTCTCCTCTCATATTTTCATCTCTCATTGTGCATTGTTATTATGCTGAAATTGCTTTAGAGTTCATAGTTATTTTCATGCTAATGTTCTTAGTTTCTAGTTTTTATGCTTTCCATGCTTAAATCATTTAGAAATCACATGCTAGGTTCTAAATTGGTGAATGAATCTTAGTTTCTGTATAGTATATGCATATCATTTTCATAACTAGCTTAGAATATCATCTTCTTGAAGAAGATTTGAGACTAGTTCTTCATACTAGCTCTTGAATCTTTCTTCTTTTTTTGATAATCTTGCATTGCATTGGGATCCATAGCATTTTGTGTGTTTGAGGGAGCACACCTACATCCAAAATCTAAAAGAGAAAATCAAAATGAGTAAAATAGGGTGCATTGTTTACTTATTTTAAAGCTCAATCTGATGTTATGTTGATTTCTTTGTTGCTTGCTTGCTCTGTCATGATTTTTAATTGATTATATGTGCTAACCCACTAATGTTTGCATGTTTGAGCTTTCTCCCAATAGATTGAAGGATTCCTCATACACATTCTAGCACACTCGGTGGGACCCACGTCCCTAAGCACCTTCTATTTTCTTGTCTTTTTCTTTCAAATTTTGTTCAGAACGCGGATTAGCGTCTGCGTTTCACGCAGAGGCGCCTGTGCAAACGCCGGTTCTCACTGAACTACCGTTCGACGTCTGCGCTGAACCAACGTCTCCTCTCTGCACTAGCGTCTCCACTTGGAAGAGTTAATTTGAGACTTTGCTAACAAAACTTTTTGGCTTATCTGGATTTTTGGTTTTCCTAGTGATTTTAGACATCTTATCATTCTTTTTTTAGCAGAGATTCATTTTACAAGCAGAAATTATGCCTAATTTTCATTAGGGAGAATACATTTTGATAATGGTTCAAAGAAAACTAGCTTTTAAGTTGTGTTAATACTCTCAAAATGGCTAAATTTGATCTAACTAAAGACTAAGAAGAAGAAAAGTGACTTTATTTGCTGTCTTTTTGTGTTTGTAGGTACATTGGCGACCGCATAAATGCTAGTTCATGAACCGGAGTCTACGATTCACAAATCAGCGTCTACACCCTGCATCGGCGTCTGCGCTCTATAAACTGGTGTCTCTGACTGGTATAGCATTTTTCTGGTTTTTCTATGTTTTTGAAGAATTTTTTGCTTTCTATCTTTTTTTAGAAAAAACCAGAATCGACGTCTACGCCCTGAACCAGCGTCTGCGCTCTATCTAGGATTTATCATGTACTAACAATTGTGAAGTGGTTCTTGTGCTAATAACGCTTGTCAAAGATCAATATTCATATAACTACTAACTAATTGTTTTGCAGCACTGCTTGTCAAAGACGCAAAAAAACTCAAAACTACTCACATTTGTCTTATAGGTTGCCTCAGATCTACATCAACCAAACGATCGTGCTTGTATTAATCTTTTTTTAGGCACCTAGACTATTTAGCTAGATTTTTTTGTTAAGTGAGTGTTAGGGGATTATGCTCTCTTCCCTTTTGGGAAGATCAAAAACCTAGACACACTTACTTAGTGTTGAATAATTGAATCTTTTGGAAAGAAAAAAGCGTGTCTTGCGTGCTTGTGGAGAAAATGATATTGGATAGGAGAGTAAGCTCTTTGTCCCTTGTGGAAAAATAAAAAATCCAGACTCCTTTTTGTCGCCAATCCAAGTTACTATGAATCCTTTAGATGGGCCTGCCGGTTGAGGAAAAAATCTCCCGGGAATGACCCACGTGAGAATGAGGTGTAAGCCACATTACTCTAACTCATGTTAATCAAATTTACTCTTTGGGGTTAAAGCCTCGGGATTCGATTGGCATTTGAGCTTATACTCGGCTCTCGTCTAACTTAAGTGCGGCCTCGCGGTCTCAATCACGTTTACGTGACCACTTTTTTCAAGACGCTCTATGGGGCTATACGCCTGAATCGTGCTTGCGTGGACATAGAGGATACAATCAAATGGAGAACCATACTAAACACTCTAGGCTTAGAAGCTACCCAAAACACCCCCAAAAGGTGATAATGCTTGTGCAAGGAAGATAGTAACTTCCCCAAGATCACTCGTACATTCGTGCCACCCTAAGCGTTTGGAACCATATAATACAACGTCATGATTGGAGCCAATGCGTGCTTGGTGATGGCCGTATTCTGATTAGCTCTTGTGTGTGTGGCTAAGCTTACGAGCAAGTATTTTCATGCTATGCCAATTTCTTAGGTAGATTTTGTGCTTGAAGTGCTTGAAGAACATTGACAAATCCAAAACACAGACAAAATATACAACATTCAAATTTTTCATGTGCCTGTATCCTTCAAGGTTGCTTTGTCCCTTGTCGGATTGTTTTCAGACACATGCTTGTTATTTTCTGGTTTGATTATGTTGAAATTGGTTCTTGCCATGGAACAAATCTATTGAAAAATCAGAACAAGATCAAGCTTTTTTCAGATTATCAAAACAACATCCTTTGGCACAAATTTGGTCTTTTATGAGATATGTCCTAAAAACCTCAAACTATTCATCCAAGATCAGATCTACTTATAGGACATGACCGATTCCATGAAGCATAAGAAGGTGAAAACTCCATTACCACCCGTACAAAGAGAACAAAAAAACACAACCTGAGAGGCTACCAAGTACCAACACATTATCGATTCCATCAAGAAAGAAATCCATAAACAAGAGCAATTTGAAAAAGTGATCTACAACAACAAGTTTGCTCGTTTCATGGGCAAATATTGTCTAAACTTTGCTTTCGTTGGAGTTGAACAATATGACTAGTTGGTTCACCACAACAAACACAAGTCCCTCCTCATCTTAAGCTCACTTAGCTTGCATTTTAGGACCCCACTTAGGTTTTCATCTTTAAAAACACATCACACACTCATCCTAGCATGATCTTGCATTAATCAAATCAATCCTAATCAGACTAGCATCATCCTAATCATCATCCAAAGAATCCTTGATCACACCTCTCACTTGGTATTGCATACCCTTTTGAGTTGCTAAAAACCTACATCTTAATCAAACCCCATCCTTGAGTGTCCTTAAACTAAGTATTGTTTTAGAATAATCCCATTTGTCTATTTGCAACCTCATCACCTTGATCAAAAGGTTGGTTCGCATTAGCAAAGAATCTTGTCCACCGAAGACCACAAGTCTGTCTTAGGTAGACAATCATATCCACTTGATCCTACACTAGGGAAAGCAACCCTTGATCCTTGCATACATCAAGTCATCCTTAATCCGTAGAAGCACATCCATCATCTTAAGCACATCCTAATCCTAGTATCATCATCCTTAGTTTCCTAGGTGCATCCTTGCATATATCTTGCATCTCATATTCCCTTAGGATAGTCATTTCATGCCACCTCTCACACGAGCCACTAAGAAGAGGAAGAACATGGATCCTAATCTTGCCGCTAGCTCATCTAATCCTACGAATGACAATACCAACGTCATGGTTGCTTATGCGCCTCAACCCAATGATCAAATTGAACATATCTTGGTAGACACTAATGAAACTCCTACTCTAAGTACCATGGAAACATTTATCAACCATCCAACACTTGTCCACATGGTAAACGCCATGAGTGGACGCAATAGCAACCAGGTACTCTCAGACATCCAACAAGGACTTCAACTTCCACCTTGGATTATACCCACACTTGTCACACGACCTATGGCACTTCCAGGGGAACGTCCTTATCCCACTAGAAATGAAGTTTTTGATCCACTTCAACGATCCCTACAAGTGGGAACTCTTCTCGCACAAGTATTTCATCCCTCCATTCCACCTTCCATCATGCACACAACACCCACACCTACCTCGTGAGCCCTGCCTCCTGATGCCACATCAGCAGCGCAAACAATACCCCCTATCACTATGCAAGCACCTCCGCAAACCATAGTCACTCCTCTTTCACAAGCAATCCCAACATTCGTTGCAAACTTTCCACCACCACCAGCCAACACACAACAAACCACTATTCCACCCATTCCTACTCAACCCGTTCAAAGTTCTACAACCAGTTCACAACATCAAAGCACCCAAGTCTCCATGCCTATCTCGCCTTTCTTCACCACAGGCATGCCACCTACCAATGCATATAACCAACCCTTATTTCCACAAGGGTCCACTTTTCCTGCTCCACCAGCAACGCAGTCACAACGAATGCCAGTAGTCCTACCTCACACGTTGTTCAACCCAAATCCCCCCATACTGTAACCATCCATGAATCCCTTTGCCGTACCCTAAATTCCCATCCAACCTATCCAACAACAACCTATCCAACATCAACAACAACAACAACCTATCCAACAACCTATTCAACAACAACAACCCATCCAACAACAACAACAACCTATCCAACAACAAAATCTCACCAATCCATTCACATCCCAAGCACAACAACAACCAATCAACCCCTTCATAGCTGCATAGCCCACTATCCAAAATACATAGCAGCCGCAACCACAAACGCAGGGGGCAAATCCCCTCATGGCACAACCACTGCAATAGTTTGCTAATCCTTTTATCCAACCCGTGCAGAAACAACAAACTCATTCCGCCAACTACATAGCCACACCATCTTCTGCTGCATCACAAAATATTCCCCCTCCACAACAATTTCTCACTAGGGGCATTCTGCCACAAAACACTTATGCAGGCACGCAACAATCTTATCAAGCGCCGACACCTCCTCCACTGTAGTATTCCACCCAACCAAAACTTCCACCACCAAAACCATATAGATTGAACAACAACCACCCTACCAAACACCAAAATATCCCCCATAGAACCCTCCATACTCAACATTCGATCCATATCAGGTTCAAGGAAATCCTGCAATCACGATCAACAACCCTCCCTCGCAAATGAATCATGAATGGGAGGAAATGAAGAATGCTCTCAAGGAGCTAAAAGCTGGGACATAAGCTAAAAAATTTAAGTTTTAAGAGGTATGTCCTTATCCCTTTGATCGATCTATCACTGCCATACCCTTCCCCAAGCACTTTGAGACCC
The DNA here is from genome assembly GCA_018584345.1 of Thuja plicata. Taxonomy (NCBI): domain Eukaryota; kingdom Viridiplantae; phylum Streptophyta; class Pinopsida; order Cupressales; family Cupressaceae; genus Thuja; species Thuja plicata. The sequence continues at coordinate 321,240 of MU223905.1, forward strand.
CAAAATTTGAAAAATATCAGGGGAAGGGCGATCCTGTGAGTCACGTGAAAGAATTCTACATGGCCTGTCAAGAAGTGGCCTATAGCAATAAACTCCTCATGAGACTGTTTCCCAAAATCCTGGGAGGAACCGCTCTTGAATGGCTCTATAAAATCCCTTACGACACAATCTCTACTTTCGCGGAATTATCTAAAAAGTTTGTGGCCCAATACGCACATAATGTTGAAAATGAACTCTCACTCCTTGACCTATGCAATTCCAAACAAAAGGGAGGAGAAAGCCTGGCTGATTATCTTCAGTGCTAGCAAGGGCTTACTACAAGGTTGTCTTACCAACTCCTAGAGCAACATCTTATCAAAATATTCATTAACAACCTTCATCCTAAGCTTGCCTATCACATGCGCATGAACTGTATACAAACTTAACACGATATCAAAATCAAGGGTATGGACCTTGAATGAGGTCTCGTAGAAGAAGGTACCATTAAGCACTACAAAGAATCTCAGCCTGACAAACATAACAATGATCAATCATGATACTGGAACAAGAACAAAAATGCGGTAACAGATGAAGCCATTGACACCAAACACGTTCAAGTTGTGGTAGCTAGTCCTAATGCACCTACCCAGACTTATCAGCAAGCACCACCAATTTATCTACAACCTCCTCCCATGTATCAACAACCCAATCCCATGTATCCTCAACCAATATATCAAAAAAACATGCACCCTCAAGGTGCGCCTATCTATCCCCCCCAGGGACATTGTATCAACACTACTATCAAGGTCCTATGAATCAGACAAATGCTATATCAGTCCCGCAGGGACAACAAAGACCTCGCGCTTTGAATCTGCCACAATGCATGTTTACCCCTCTAGGTGAACCTATAGACGTCATCTTTTGCCAGCTGGTCCAAGCTAACCAAGTCGTGTATCCTAAAACGCAACCATTTGATGACTCAACTCCTAAGCTAGCTTGGTATAAAGACAACGAGTACGTGAATACCATCATGTTAAGGGACACACCACTCTCAAATGCATGAAGCTAAAACTCTATATCCAGGATCTCATTGACCACAAGGAGATTGAAGTGGATTCTCCTGCCCAATCATCGCCAAACACATGCCTTAAAATTTATCAAAATGTATTCCCTAAACACACTTTCGGTACAGGCCCAGGCAATCCTACCCAGTCCTCTGATCAAGGAAAGGGTAAACAAGAAGAAAATGCCAACAGAAAAGATTATACCAATGCCTATATCAACTACGATAATCTCATCGGCTGCATATCCCAAGTCCAGTCCTCCGTCAATGTCATCCATGTCAAGGGTGCCGATAACCAATGCACAATCACCACTTGTAGAGGTAGGATAACAGTTGCAGGTGCTGGTCCTGCCCCATCTGCTAGGACCCAATACAACATTTTGGAAACCTAGGGAGTACCCCAGCCCAAATTTCCATCCTGGATCTTCTCCGCACATCACCCACTTATCAAGAGATTCTCAATAAAGCCTTGCAAGAATCCCATGTTCCCAGTGACATCAACCTCATTGAATTCCAAAACCTTGTCGGACACCTGTCTGCATCTTGTGGGGTCTCCTTTAGACCAACAAACGTACCCTCCAAAGAAACTGATCATAATCTCCCACTCCGTATCACTGTCATGGTTAAAGATTTTTCTATCAAATGGGTCATGATAGATAATGGATCAGCCCTAAATCTGTGCACTCTAAAATTCATAAAACAGTTGGGTTGTATTGAGGCTGATATAACAAATGATGTCATCATAATAAAAGAATATGACAATCTGGAGCGTACTTCTGAAGGCACCATATCATTGCCCATTCAAGTGGGCCCAGTTATCCAGGATACTTTATGTCATGTTTTTGATCATGACCTTCCCTTCAACATCCTCCTTGGACACCCATGAATTCATTCTATGCAAGACGTCCCATCCACCTATCATCAGTGCATCAAATTCCCATATAAAGGCACTGAAATCACCATCCACGCAGATCCCAAGCCCTTCACATACTGCAATGCATTGGAGACATCCTTTCCACATTCCAATCACTGTCCCAGGATTGATATTGGCACCTCTATCGCTAGCTCATCTCGAATCCATTCAGACCCAAAAAAAATCCTCTCCTCCACCTTGTCCACAGACAAGATCAACAACAAAGGTTGTGGTGAGTACACTTTATCTGATGCCTTTGCAGTTGGAGCACTGCCAATTGATCCTCACACTCAAGGCCGCCAGCCTAATCTAAGCAAAATAGAATCAGACACAACCAAGGCACTACAATTTGGTTCTACCACTTTTATATCAAAAGGTACTTTGACTGGCCAGGAAATGGCACCAAACATCAACCAATGGCTATATAAATATCCACCACCCAAAGACACAAGTCACCTCAATTACTTCAAAGATAAGTACCCCACAACGCACAAATTGGTGACAGAAAAATGGAATTACCAAGGAGGTGGCCTTAGTTATGAAGAGAAAGGAATGAAAGATCCTATTGTACCTACCCAACTAGAAAAGCACCTGGGCCTTGGTATGGGCTCTGACATGAATGGGGGCACCAATGAGTTCATCAACTATTCCTCTTGTCCATCCCTGGGCAAAATTGCTGACATCGAAGATATCCTAGAAGAGAAAGTTGTGAGAGCTTATGATGATGTTTTCGACGATGAAACCTTCCTGGGAAATGCTGTCCTACAACAAATTTCCATCCTCTTCATTGACCTTCCCCTCCACCATCCTAAACTCATAGACTGGGACCAACCAAGTATCGTACACGTTAACGAGTTCCAAAGTGAGGACTCGCTCCTAAACTTTATGGAGTAATCGAGCAAAGTAGTGACTGGGGGCAAGACTCAGCATATGTCTACAAACTTGACCCAAAGGCATACTTTGGGGAAGAGGAGAACTTTAGCCACAAAAATGACACATAAAATGAAAATAAAAAAGAGAAAAATTGATCCCCTAGCGAAAACCCCTCTGGGGCGCTATCCGATCATAAAAAAGTAAAAAAAAGGGCATATCCCCTGGTGAAAACCTCTCTGAGGCGCCAGAGGATGAATATTCTCCTCTTCCTCTTATCCAAGATTACAGGCCTGAACAATCATCAATTCTCATCGAAGAAGCAAAACCTGTCAAGCTGGGTACCAAAGAAAATCCCGCCATCACATACATAGAAGCATCTATGACTGAAGCAGAAGAAAGTGATCTTGTCATTTTACTAAAGGAATCCATCAACAAGTTCGCATGGTCTTACTCCCACATGCCAGGATTAGATCCCAATTTGGTAGTTCACCATCTAGCAGTGGACCCAAACATCAAACCTGTCAAGCAAAAGCTCAAAAAGATGCACCCTAAAGTGGCACTACTTGTCAAAGCGAAACTGGAAAAATTACTCCAAGCCAAGATCATCCGCTCCATTGACTATTCTAACTGGATCTCTAATATGGTTCCCATCTCTAAGCCTGATAAATCAATCAGGATATGTACAGATTTCAGAGATCTCAATAAGGCATGTCCCAAAGATGATTTCCCCTTGCCAAACATAGACATGATTGTAGATCTCACAGTAGGACATGAGATGTTGTCACTCATGGATGACTCTTCCGGATATAATCAGATCTGCATTGCAGAAGAAGATCAGCATAAGACAACATTCACAACCCCTTGGGGTACCTTCTACTATAACATGATGCCTTTTGGCTTGAAGAACGTAGGGGCAACCTATCAAAGAGCCATGACTATCATTTTTCACGAGATGATTCACAAGATCCTTGAAGACTATGTGGACGATATCTTTGCAAAATCAGTAAAAAGGGAAGATCACCTAGATGTTCTGGAATGCATCTTTGACAAAATTGGGAATTACTACTTGATGCTCAACCCTAAGAAATGTGTCTTTGGAGTCACATTAGGGAAACTCCTAGGGTTTATTGTATCCAGACGAGGCATTGGAATTGATCCAAAGAAAGTACAAGCTATCATAGAGATGCCTCCACAAAAAACACTTCGACAGCTACGTAGCCTCCAAGGAAAATTACAATCAGTGCACCGTTTCATCTCTCAACTAGCAGACAAGTGCCAACCATTCACTCATCTCCTGCGAAAATATAACACATTCAAGTGGGATCCTCAATGTCATAAAAGTTTTGACAAAATCAAAGAATACTTGGCTAATCCACCCATCTTAGTACCACCTGTATCTGGTTGACCACTCATCCTATAAATTTCTGCTACTACTACAGCACTGGGGGCACTCCTTGCTCAATTGAATGATGAAGGCAAAGAAAGAGACATTTATTATATAAGTCAAACCTTAGTAGGTTATGAGCTCAATTACTCTCCTATGGAAAAAGCATGTTTGGCAGTGGTCTTCACTACTCAAAAAATTAGCCACTACATGCTTAGTCACACAACCAAGCTCATTTCAAAGGTGGATCCTCTCAAGTACCTACTCTCCAGGACTACACTTACAGGTTGAATGGAAAAATGGGTTATGTTGCTAAGTGAATTTGATATTCAGTATTTCGACAAAAAAGCCATTAAAGGGAAAGTCATTGCCAATCCGCTAGCCAAACCACCATTGGTAGATGCATATCCTTTGGTCACAGAATTTCTAGATGAGCATTTGTACATGATAGAAGAACAACCAACATGGAAACTCTACTTTGATGGGTCCTACACAGCTCATGGCGCAGGGGCAGGAATACTTTTTGTCACACCTCAAGATGACTACATCCCTATGTCATTCAAATTGGGATTTCCCTGCACAAACAACATTGCAGAATATGAAGCACTAATTGTAGGACTCCGCACGACCATAGAATGGAACATCATAGATATCCGGGTCTTTGGCGACTCCCAACTCATCATCAAACAAGTCTTGGATGAGTATCAAACCAAAGATGACAAATTGACACCATATAAGCAGATGGTTGACAAGCTGAAAGAACATTTCCTCCACTTGCAGATAACACAAGTACCACATTTACAGAACAAAGCTACTGATGCGATGGCCACAATTGGCTCCCTTCTCAAGATTCCCCATGAGCCTACTCAATACGAATTCTTAGTTGAGCAACTACATGCTCCCGCTTATGAGAATGATGAATCAAATCGCGTATGTGTCTTGGTTGGTCCCCAGTCCCCGTGGTACCACGATATCCAAGCTTACCTAAAAAATGGTATCATATCTCCTCATCTCACTGCAAACCAATGCCAAAACTTCATCCGTAGAGCATCTTGTTACACCCTCGTAGCCAATACCCTTTATCGTCGAGGTTATCACAACGTGCTCTCTAGATGTCTAGATGAAAATGAAGCCGCCCGGGCTTTACAAGAGGCACATGCTAGAATCTGCGGTGCCCACACGAGTGGCATGGTCCTAGCCAAGCAACTTCTATGTATAGGGTACTATTGGCCTACAATGGAACATGATGCTTGTGAGTTCGTTAAAAAGTGCCTACCTTGTCAACAACATGCTAATTTGATCCATGCTCTTGCTCAGGACCTCAGACCTATTGCACCTCCTTGGCCCTTCTCTTGTTGGGGTTTTGACCTCATTGGTAAGATTACTCCCCTCTCCTCTGAAGGTCACAAGTACATAATCATAGCTATGGAGTACTTTACAAAGTGGGTCAAAGCAATTCCGCTTACACTCACTATAGGTGTCCAGATATCCAAATTCATCCTCTATCACATTGTTTTCTGCTTCGGCATACCCTCCACCATCTTCATAGATCATGGTACACCATTTGAAAATCAACACATCAGTGATCTCTGTGCTCACCTCCATATCCATCACCATTTCTCCAGTCCATATTTCCTGCAAGGTAATGGCCAAGCTGAGGTAACTAATAAAACCATCCTCAAAATCCTCAAGAAATTTGTCAATGATACTGGTCGTGACTGGCATCTCCAGATCAATCCCGCCCTCTGGGCATATCGCACCTCCTACCATACTCCTACTGGCACTACCCCCTACTCCCTAGTCTACGGTGCTGAAGCAATCTTACCAATTGAGGTTGACCTACCCTCCCTTCGAGTATCACTAAGAGGCCTAATTGATGATGAAGATTACTAGGTAGCACGACTCACACAGCTGGATCTCCTAGATGAAAAGCGCTAGCAAGCTTATGATCACTTGATTGTTTACCAGAATAGAATCAAGAGGAACTATAACAATAAGGTCCCCACGCTAGTTCTAGGTAGGGGACCTTGTGCTAAAAGAAAATCAGAAAGTGGGTACAGATCGAGAAAAGAAAGGCAAGTTTGAAGTCACCTAGCAAGGTCCATATGTTGTCATTGCATGCTTTGGTTCTGGGGCATATCAAATATCCACTCCTGAAGGGGAACCATTGAATGATCCTATCAACATCATTCATCTTAGGTGATTCTATGCTTTACGGCTGGTTGTTCATTCTAGTTATCTGAGAAAATCTATAAAAAGTGTAAAAAAGTCCTTAAGAAAGCACAAAAAACAATGTAAAACAGTCCTGAAAGAAAACTCTAAAAAGCGGAAAAATGAAGTTGAAAAAATGGTTGTCCTAGTAAAAAACCTGGTAAACAGGCACTTGGGCAATATAAAAAAAATAAAATAAAAAATATCAAAAAGATCCAAAGAAATCAAAAAGAAAAATAAAGAGAAAAAATTTCGTCCAATGGTGAAAAATTGGCAATCAAGCGCCTTGGACAAGTATGGGTGATGAAAACCTGGAAACAGGCATCACACATAATGGACCATTCCATTATCTATCAAAATCTCATTTCCTTCCATCACCAGCACCATCTCCGCATTCCCTATATTCCCTGGGTGTTCGCATATCATACACACTAGTCCGCAATGATCTCCCTATCTCGTATCTTGAGCTTTTGTACACATAATCTTGCATATTATTGTCCATATGTTATACTATCCCAAACCCTAAGTGTCAGTCCTGTATATTTCTCGTGTCTTGGGTTGCTCCTCGTAAGATCCTACGTTGGTTCTATAGTTTTCTTGTAGTGCGCATTTGATCAATCAACTTGGTAAGTCCCATCTTTTTGGAAATGAGTCTTGAGGATGTATCCTTCCTCTCGTCAACTTAAATCTAGATCATCATCATCTTTGGGTTCTCATAGGATGTATCTTTCCTCTTGAACTAATCAATCAGCACACACACCTATCACGCGGATCCAGACAATTAACATGATCCAATAAAATCTCGGTAGCAACCTTTGTACGTAATCGCTGTAACTAATCGCTTGTAATTAATCACTAGGTTTGATCCTTGTACATTCATAACACACTCCATCTTCCCGCCATCATGCTAACATCTCAAGTCGTCATCCTGCTAACATTCCCTGCCCAATCCTCCATAGTCCACCCGTCTAGTTTATCAATTGATTGTGACACACAAAAAAAAACAAACATAGGTGAGTCCCATTTGCGTCCATTTCATTACCTCTCGTATCATTATTGAATCCATTATTAAAATTTGGTTACATTATTCATTATTTTAGATTCATTAGACTCATTAGATTGCATTTAGATCCATAATTCAGGTCACATTGTTCATTATTAAATTGCATTAATCATCATGTCAATAGTTAGTATCATTTTAGAACTTTGCATTATTAATCCATTATTTAACTTGCATAATCAATTCCATTTTAGATTCATTTTATCATCTTGCATTGTTACTCCATTTTTAGGTTCATTTAAGTCATCTTGCATTGTTAATCCATTTTAGATTCATTTTAGTCTTGCATTATTAACAACATGTACATCTTGCATAATTAAGTCATTTTGATCTTTAGATTCATTTAGATTCCATTGTTCACTCATTTACACATTCATTTTAATTCATCTTGCATTACTCATCCATTTTAGGTTCATTATCTTGCATTGTTAATTCACCTTGCATAATTCATTCATTTTAGGTTCATCTTGCATTCATCCATTTTTAATAATCTCACATAATTACAACATTGAGATTCATATACCATTTGCATAATTAATTCATTTAGATTCATTTTAGTCTTGCATTTGTTAAAACATCATTTAGATTCATTTGGCATTCATATACATATTCATAAAACATCAGCATATATATTGCACATCACATCCTGCAAGCATCAAATGCCAGTAATCATATAGTCGTATGCATCAACACATCATATAGATCATACATAATGAGCATCATAAGAGTCCTCATCACACACACACACACACACACACACACACACACACACACACACACACACACACACACACACACACACACACACACACACACACACACACACACACACACACACATATATCAATGTCTGTCAATAAAATACATCACGTGCACCTCAGTGCTAATATACATGTATAAGCTCAAAAATGCAAAACTATGTGTCATCTGATCATCTAATAAAACATACTGGTGGCTATGATGATCCACCTCCCTACCCTGGTGGTGGACGTGGTGGCATCCCCACTGATCCCTGTGACGCTGAAGTTCACACTGTTCTCTGAGAACATGACCTCTCTGAGTAGTCTCATCTCTGTCCCTTGGGAACTAGCTAATGATACAGTGCCCTGTAATGGGATGCCTCCCTGCCTGCCCTATTCGCATCTCTATGAGCTGCGAACACCTTGACCACCACCTGTCCAACCCCACCTGCTACCGCTGCCTGCCTAGCGATGTCACACTCAGCCTGGTACACCTCTGCCCGTCGCAATGCTGCATCCCTCTTAGAGGTCAATGCAAAGATCTGCTTAGTCACCTGCTCCATCTATAGGGTCATCATATCCAGCTGGCCCATAAGAGTACCTATCTCGGTACGTAACTCCCCATCATCCTATGTCAAATCCACCATAGAAAACTTTCCCGAGTCCACCTGACCCTGTAAGGTGTCCAGTGCACCCTCTGCCCTATTGGCCCATGCTGTCTCTGCCATCAATAATACCTGTATCTGAGAAATCTCCGCATGTAGGCTCGTGTCAGACACCACCGCCATGTCTAGTAAACCTCACAGTCTTGTACACTCTGTCTGAAGGCTATCTTGCTGTGCGATGATAGTATCATAGGTCTCTTGTGCTGCGTACCCTACGGGTGGCCCCTGTAGCCCCTGTACCTATGGTGGCACTGGTGGTGCCTGCGCCTGTACCTGTGGTGGCACTAGTGGTGCCTGTGCATGATCCTGTCCCTATGCTGGTGGGGCCCCTGTGGTCCTTAATCTTGTACCTGTGACCCTATCCAAGGTCTCACTCGTCTCTACAGCCTCCTCCTCTAACCTGCTATCGAGGTCTCTAGGGCATCCCTAATCTCTGTACCATCATCCACGTCTAGGTCCCCTGTCGGCTGCTCATGAGAAGCCACCTGAGCCGGACCGATCAGTTTCACTGGTGTATGTGCAGCCCACCATGCTGCATACTCTGAGGTCATCCCTGCATCGGTGATGTCTGGCCGTGCCACAAAGTTGAGCCATACCATATCCCTCCAGGATGCCCTCATTGTGAGAGCATTTGTGTACTTTCCCCATGTCCCTACCTCCTTGGTGACATGAGGATGTAAGGCATCCTCTGCCACCACTCCCTACTATAGCCCAAACTGCCACATGACCCTAGATGGTTTGTACCTCTCTATTTGGTGGATAGTCCTCCCTAGTAGAAAGTAATCGGTCTAAACGTATGAAAGGTACAAAAAGTCCTCAAATCTGTCCTCCACTCCTGCCTCCCAGTCCATCGCCCCCCATGGCTCACACAACCTGTATGGGGTCTAGAAAAAAACCTGTACCTCATCTAATAGTCATCGCCAATATCCAGTCTGGCCGATGGAGGTGTATCTCAAAGGGAGCCTGTATCTACAGGCATAAGGCTCCCTAGGCTATCATGACTCGCTAACCCTCATCAGTTGGAACACTGCAATGTTCTCCCAGGCCCACACTAACAACAAAGTCACCCTGGTACCCATGTTGCATGCCTCACAGTACGCAGCCATGTGTAAATTGTGGTATAGTTGTCCTAGGACAACATATCCCCAGCAATAAGAAGTCCCCTCCTCCAGCATCTGAGCTAGCACCCATGACCAGCCCATACCAAAACTATTTTCTTCCATATCTGCTAACATACGCCCCCGATCAATCCCACAATATATAGAGCTATCCGCCTCAATCTCCTGTCAACCGCTGGCTGCCAAGGCATCCAGGTCCGGTACGTCGAGATCCACCTCATCGGCCACTTGAATGAAATCTCCATGTAGTGGTCACTATCCTCCAACCTGTATCGAGGAATCGCCCCTCGGATAGGTATCCATAGAATACGCTAGACGTCCTCCAGAGTAATGGTCGCCTCTCTAGTAGGAAAGTGAAAGGTGGTGGTGTCACTGTGCCACCGCTCGATCAGCATGGTCATCATACCATTGTGCGCTTGTAGCCTAGGTGAGTGGGGCACATAGTCCAACCCAACTACCGCTAACAAGCCCCAGTCATCCTCCATCAGCTGCGACTCCAACTCCATAGTAGGAGGCCAGTGCTCTCGCGATCTTAATGGTGGGAACTGCTCCTGCAAGAATTTCAGAATCCACCATGTCAGTCACCTTTTCCTCTAGTCCTAGTCAAAACCTTCCCAAAATGGGGCATCTTGTCCCTAGGTCTTATGTCGACCCATCCCCGGCCCCCGCCGGGCCCCTCCATTTCCTTCCCTCTCAGCGTTTGCCCTTTTAGGCGCAGACGCTGGTTCAGCTAAAAATGCCGGTTCATACACCGACGTTTTCAACATTCGTCCTGCAGACCGTCGTCTTCAAAGATGCGGGTCTGGGTCCGGCATCTTCGAAGATGTCGGTTTGGCACCACCATCTCTAGAGATGCTAATCTAGAGATCGGCATTTGCGAAGACGTCGATCCAGGGATCGACATCCTCGCAGATGCCGGTTCGGGAACCGACGTCTTCGGTTTGAAATGTATTTTTCCCTCATTAATGCCCTATCTTCCCCCAAAGCAATAAATAAAATTAATAACCATAAATGCGAGGTCTCAGATAGCCCACTCACCGGTACCGGTCACTTAGTGGGCCTCCCGTGTGTGCGCACACGCTCTCCACGCTACCCCTTCATCCTCTTGTTAGCCATCTTTTCACTTCAGAGCTCAAGTTTTACTATTCACTATTCACAAATGACCTTCTTTACCGCCCAGCCCCTCTTATAGCCTCTGTTTTCTCTGAATTTTTTTTCCCACCCCCGTTTGCCCGCCTCATGTATATTTTCGTATATATCCTCCTATTGTAAAGCTGAAATTTGCATAAAATCTCAAAAATATTTAAAAATCGCGAAAAATCCAAAAAATCCAAAAAATTCAAAAATTCCAAAAATTCCAAAAACATCAAATATTCTAAAAAATCATGCAATAGACACTTTGTTCTTTCTGATTCATTCCATGTCTTAGTTTTCAGCCACATTTTAACTCCTGCGACTGCAATCATAATTTTCACCAAATCAATTTTGCGACCGATTGTCCTTACTCTCCATCCTGTTTACAACTTTTGCCAGCGAATTTCTTTTATCAAATCAAATCCAATCTTTTCCCGTCAGGATGCATCCTTCCAGTGTCGGCTTATCAAATCCTTCATCACATCAATCCTGTTCATGGCAAGAACTTTGGACAGAATGACTTCTTGGTCATGAGGCCTTCTTTATTGATTTTATCCTTTTGTGTCAGTTCAAACCTACTCACCACTGCCTCGATTTGCTATATCTTGGTGTGTTGTGACTGGTCGCTACTGATACATGTGTCTTTTGCAGTGTGCTATTGTTTGAGCGTCTAGTCCATGCAAAAGAATCTTTTTATCTGTGTTTTCTAACACCTAATGCATACCTCCTATTGCAATATCAAAATCGGATGTTCTCTCCACACTTTTACACACAAATGGATCCCCAATGCTCATTAGCTGCATTTACTTTCATTTGCATTTGCATTATTAGCTGCATTCTTAATTGCATTTCAAAAGGCTTCTATTTATTCCCTCCTTCCTTTCCTCTCTCCAATTGCGTCCTTTTTTGAGACAATTCCACAACGTCATCTTCGTTGTGTTCTTTTCTCGAGGGGGCACAACCCCGTACCGTCATTGCTTTAGCACGACTCCTAGAAATCCTCTTCCTCTGGGGCAACTTATTTTCTTGTCTTTGACGCAACGTCACTTGCAACGCCACGTCAAAGAGGGGAAAAATGTAGACGTTCAAAAATATTAATAGTATTATTAATATTTTTCTCCCTCTTTTTTCTTCTAACTATTTAATTTAATCAATTAAATAGCTTCATTTGCTAGTATTTATCAATAGTGTAAATACTATTCCAATGTATTTTATTTAAATACATTTGCCTCCACAAAATTCCCTTTTAATAAATTTATATTTATTAAATCCTCCATATTCCTAATTCTTCTAAAGCATGATTTATTCAAATTCAATTTGATTTATAATCTAAACCCTAGCTAGGAGCCTACTAATCCTACCCTATTCCTACCCTACTCCCATCACCTCATTTCCTAAGTATGCTTCCATACCTAACTATCCTTTAACCATGCTTAATGGGTGATTCCTAACCTTTTTAAGGCTAATGGAATGCTCACCCACATCGGGAAATTCTCTCCAAAATGGGCACCCATACCTCTTTAATTCCCTGTTACAACTTTGTCTCCTCTTTTGAAATATTGAGCTACTCAATATTAATTCCAATTTTGACTCAAAATTGGCCATCTTTTCAAGTCCATGTGTCTGCTATGTGGCTCTTATGTGGATGACACATAGGTGCCACTTCATCCAAGCCTCTTCCTCTCTCCAAAAACTCTATAAATGGAGGCCTTCTCTCATATTTTCATCTCTCATTGTGCATTGTTATTATGCTAGAATTGCTTTAGAGTTCATAGTTATTTTCATGCTAATGTTCTTAGTTTCTAGTTTTTATGCTTTCGATGCTTAAATCATTTAGAAATCACATGCTAGGTTCTAAATTGGTGAATGAATCTTAGTTTCTATATAGTATATGCATATCATTTTCATAACTACCTTAGAATAACATCTTCTTGAAGAAGATTTGAGACTAGTTCTTCATACTAGCTCTTGAATCTTTCTTCTTGTTTTGATAATCTTGCATTGCATTGGGATCCATAGAATTTTGTGTGTTTGAGAGAGCACACCTACATCCAAAATCTAAAAGAGAAAATCAAAATGAGTAAAATAGGGTGCATTTTTTACTTATTTTAAAGCTCAATTTGATGTTATGTTGAGTTCTTTGTTGCTTGCTTGCTCCTTCATAATTTTTAATTGATTATATGTGCTAACCCACTAATGTTTGCATGTTTGATCTTGTTCCCAATAGATTGAAGGATTCCTCGTACACATTTAGGATCTACCTGTTAGGAATAAAAGTCCACAAGATAACTGAGAGGGGGGGGGGTGAATCAATTATGATATATATTATTAAACTTTAAACTTTATAAACCAAATTTGCAAAATATAAATGATAATACAGTAAATGCCAACACCATAACACAATACTTGTTGTCAAGGAAACCCTGTTAAAGGTAAAACTCTGGTGGGAATTAACACCCACAAATAATGTACTGAGAGTATAGTATCCTTGTTAAAATATTTAGCCCTGTTAGGAGCTTGTTACAACATTACATTACATAGTCCCTGTTAGGAGACATACCCTGTTAGGAGTCAAGAGAAATAGTAGGCTCACTGCCCAGGCACACTGCCCAAAGAAGGTTAAAGCCACCCTCAAGGATTCAAAATCTGAATAAGTGTATATAGAAAATATACAATCCAGTGAACTATCTGATAGCAACTGTCTTTTCTTGGTCAGTTCCAATGAAGTAATCTTCTCATAAACTGTGCTCTACATCCAGCAGTCAAACAAGTTTTACAGCTTTCACTTCTCTTCTTTTCAATCTCTATCACACCTTTTCAAAAGAGAAGATCACTCATATATACCCTCTAACAATAATACAATAGGTCGGCCAATTAAGATTTTCTAATATACAAATAATTAATAAGGTCAGCCAATTAAGGATTTCCTATGTACAAATAATTATATAACCCCTTTCTAAGACACACATGGTACCTATAACAAGTAAAAATCAAATATAATCCATCACTTATGCTTCCAGATCCACAATCCATGCTCACAATTCATTTTACATGCTACATGTCTGAAGTCAGCCAACAATTAGGTCTTCTCCAGAATACATGCCACAATTGATGTCACCAGTCATCAAACAACAATCGAACTTAACCCATTATTCCAACATATGTTGGCTGTCCACCAATAAGCTCACTTCATCTGAAATATCTTTGTTAGAAATATATACCCAAAACACAGAGACCCGCTCTATCTAGAATCATAGTTACAGTCTAGAAACTAGTTTTCACCAAATCAACTGTAACATCCCCAATATGCAACATAAAGCCAAGAGACCTTAGGAATAAGGTCAAAACACATTCTTTTGCATAAATCCAACTTCGATCATTCTAAATCATCCATACAGTGTCCGTACACTTCTGCCAGTCAAGTAACCAGTCTGTCCTGTCCAAAGAAATATATGTTAACATCAGTGACGAAACATGAATATCAACAGCATGATCAGTACCCAAAAATGATATCATCCAACAATCTCCCCCTTTAGCATTGATGGAAACATATGGAAAAATCCACATGCATCAACCCAAAAGTACTCTCTCAATACAATCTTCTTAATATCCTCAACACAAATCTCTCAAAATAGTAGGGATTTTTACATAGATTCCTTCCCCCTTTGGAAGCAATGGAAAAGGGTGCCATAACTAATCTGTAGTCTTCTGTAAGGTGTAGATTTTTCAAATATTCATGTCCATCAACCAGGTGCAAGATCACCCAAATGTACTCCATAGTATTCTCTTGCGATCACTCCCCCTGAGGAGTAGATCCATACATCAAGTCCAGAGAATGATATAGCTCTGAGATCCATTGGACTAATGCATATCTGCATCATTTTATTACCACTGGGAGGGGCCATCAGCCCAAGCATGCCTCTGAGATATTCAAAAGCATATTTTGGAAAAGGTTTAGTAAATATATCGTCTATCTGTTCCTTTGTGCTAATAAATTCTAGTTTAATCTCTTTATCTGCTACCTTCTCCCTCAATAAATGATACTTAATATAAATATGTTTAGTCTTTGAATGCATTACAGGATTCTTTGACATATTCACTGTGCTAGTGTTATAAAAATGGATAACCACTGGTTCTTCAAAAATTATTCCAATGTCCTTTAGCATTTGTTTCATCCAAACAACTTGTGTATAGTTTATTACAACAACAACATACTCTGACTCAGTAGTAGATTAAGCAATACAGTTCTGCTTCTTGCTCAACCAAGAAACCAATCTTTTCCCAAGGAAAAATGCACCACCAATTGTACTCTTTCTGTCATCCACATTACCTGCCCAATAAGCATCAATATAAGCCTGCAAAGTAAAATCTTCTATTTTTTAATACCATAATCCATATTCTATTGTCCCTTTCAAATATCTGAAAATTTTTTTACAATAGAAAAATGTGTCTCTTTAGGATCTGCCTGATATCTAGCCATAATTCCAACTGCATTGGTAATATCTGGTCTAATGTGAGTTAGATATTGTAGACCTCCAATCATTGATATGTACTTAGTCTGTACAACACTTTGAGTCTCATCACTATTATTCAATTTTTTTCCAGTCACCATAGGTGTCCCAACATGTTTACAATCTTCCATTCCAAACTTTTTCAACATTTCCTTAAGATACTTAGTCTAAGATATAAAAATGCCATTCTTACTCTGATTAATTTGCAAACCAAGAAAACATTTCATCTCACCAATCATTGACATCTCGAATTCATTTTCCATTTCTTTAGAAAACTTCTTACTCATCTTATCATTGCCTCCAAAAATGATATCATCAACAAAAACTTCTACAATTAAGATTCCATCTTCATCAGTTCTCAAATATAAAGTATTGTCTGCATTACCTTTTCTGAAACCAAGACAAAGAAGATATTTGTCTAGTCTTGCATACCATGGTATTAGTGCATGTTTTAGTCTATACAATTCCTTCTTCAGTCTCCAAACCATGTTTTCATCATCTGTCAAAGGAAAACCATCAGGTTGCTCAATGTAAACTTCTTCTTCTAGATCACCATTCAAGAATGCTGACTTCACATCCATCTGATAAACCTTAAAGTCTTTATGTGTAGCATAAGCAAGAAATAATCTCACAGATTCCAATCTAGAAATAGGAGCAAATGTTTCTTCATAGTCTATGCCTTCTTGTTGTGAACAACCTTTACATACCAGTCTTGCCTTGTTTCTTACAACTGTTCCTTCCTCATCCATCTTATTTTAGAAAACCCATTTAGTACCAATCACAATTTTGTTCTTAGGTCTTGGAACCAATTCCCAAGTATTGTTTTTATTTATCTGTTCATGTTCTTCTTCCAAAGCTTTAGTCCAAGATTCATCTCTACATGCTTCATCAGTAGTATTTGGTTCAACTTGAGAAATTAAACAGATCTCATCTCTAGCTCTAGATCTAGTCATCATACCTTTACTTGCATCCCCAATAATTTGATCTTTAGGATGGTTCTTCTTAGCATACCTTGGTGTCTTTAGTGTCTCAGTATCTTCAGTATGTTCATCTTCAATCTCATTGTCAATCATCAAAGATTCTTCAGGTTCAACAGTAACCTCTTTCATTTCTCTAATCTGACCACAATCATACATCCTTTCCTGAATCTAAATTTTTTCATCTATCCTCACATTGGCGCTTTAAATTAGCTTTCTCAATCTCAGATTGAAACATTTATATGCTTTACTCTTAGTGAAATAACCAGGAAAAATACCTTCATCACTTCTAGCATCAAACTTTCCTATCTCATCATCTCTCTTGATATAAAATTTACTACCAAATATTCTAAAATATTTTATAATAGGTGTATGATCAAACCGTAATTCATAAGGAGTCTTACTTTTACCTTCTCTGATCTGAATTATGTTCAGTGTGTACACAACAGCTCCAATTGCTTCTCTCCAGTGAACATGTGACACATTTCCTTCCAACAACATAGTTCTTGCAGCATCTAATATAGTTCTGTTTCTTCGTTCTACTATCCCATTGTATTGTGGAGCTCTAGAAGCTGATGTATTTCTGTATATTCCATGCTCTTCATAGTATGTATTAAATATCTCCAATGTAAACTCACCTCCTCTGTTTGATCTCAAACACTTTATCTTCAAACTAGATTCATTCTCAACTTTTGCTTTAAATAACTTGATTTTTTCAAATGCTTCAGATTTCTCTCTCAAGTATGTAACCCACATCATTATAGAAAAGTCATCAACAAATAGTATAAAGTACCTTTCACCATAGTATAATCTTGTTCTTTTAGGACCACACAGATCTGTATGCACCATATCTAACTTCCCTTTTGTTGAATAAGATTTGCTTTTGAAAGTGCTTCTAGTCTGCTTCCCCATAACACTCTCTCTACACATAGTGTTAGATGGATTCACAATTTTAGGTAGATCTTTTACTGCTTTATTCGTACTTGCCTTCACAATGTTATCAAAGTTAACATGAAAAAATCTTCTGTGCCGTAACCAACTATCATCAACCTTCACAATAAAACAAGAAGCTTCAGATGTGTTCAATTCAAATACATTACCTCTAGATTTAGTACCAGATGCGATCAAGTCTCCTACTTTACTTCTGATAGAGAATTTCCCATCAATGAATTTCAATTGATAACCCTTGTTTACTAACTATCCAACACTCAATAGATTATGCTTAAGTCCATCAACAAGTAATATATTGTCAATGTGAGTCTTTCCATCCAAAGAGATAGATCCAACTCCAATAATAAGCTTAGGAGTATTGTCACCAAATCTGACAAAACCACCATCATGTCTTTCCAAACTCACAAATTTGTTTTTATCTCCAGTCATATGATGTGAAAAACCACTGTCTATAACCCATTCAGATTTATTTTCAACATGGGATACTAAGGATTTTTCTTCATGCATAGGTTCATCATCCTTAATAGCAATAAATCCAGTTTCATCATAGTCACCATCATCATCATCAAATATACCCTCACTAGAATAATAATATTCCTTGTCTTTTGAATACTTAGATTTGAATAACTTGGGTTTGTGTTTTGGAACTCTTGTAGGATATCTAGATGAAAAATTACCAATCTTGTTACATGAAAAACATTTCAAAGGTAATTTGCCTTCAAATTTTCCCTTACCTCTCTTTTCTCTTCTAGAAATCAGTGCCACAACTTCATATAGCTTTGTTTCTTCTTCTTGTATCTATTCCCATTCATTAGCATAGGCTCCAAGTTCTTCCCTTATGTCACTACTGCTGGTGCTTGCATTTCCAGATAAGGTCTTTTTTTTTCTTGTGCACGGTTGCCTTGAATGCTGACTCAACTTTAGGTAAAGTGTCTCCCAATTCTGCGGCCTCAAATGTGATTAGATTTCCAATCAACATCTCGCTGGTCAAGTTCGGTGTCAAAGATATAATCTCCTCTATAGCTTGTACTTTGGTTCTATATGCAGGTGTCAAAGATCTGGGCATCTTCACAATCACTTCTTCCTCACTGTAAGTACCTCCAGAGTTTCTAATTCCAGTAAATACTTTAGTAATTCTCTGTCCATATGCCCTAATGTTATTATCTTCTCTCATCTTCAGTGATTCCATATTTGTCTTCCAGTTTTGTAGCTTTTCCTTCTTTGTAAACTTATCTCCAATATATCATGCTTCTAGTCTTGTCCAGATCTCATGTGCAGAATTGAAGTCCTTTACTTCAGTGAATTCTCTTTCTAAAAGTGCGCTAATCAAAGATTACCTTGCAACCATATTACATGAAAATAACTTCTTCTGATCTTCGGTAGCCTTCTCTAATTCATCCCCAGTCACTATCTTTTCATTCTTCTTTGTGATGATCCAGTAATCAATTCCTAGACATAGAAAATGTGTTCTCATCTTGTTCTCCCAGCTATCAATGTTTTTAGGATCAAACTTTGGACTATCCTTTCTGTAGTAAGTCATCTTCAGGATCACCTCAAGCTGTTAAAATTTCTCTCTAAGGACCACAAAATCTGATACCAATTGTTAGGAATAACAGTCCACAAGATAAGTCAGATGGAGGCTGAATTAGTTATGATATAGATTATTAAACTTTAAACTTTATAAACCAAATCTACAAAATGTAAATGATAATACAGTAAATGCCAACACCATAACAAAATAATTGTTGTCAAAGAAACCCTGTTAAAGGTAAAACCCCGGTGAGAATTAACACCCACAAATAATGTACTGAGAGTATAGTATCCTTGTTAAAAGATTTATCCCTATTAGGAGCTTGTTACAACATTACAGTATATAGTCCCTGTTAGGAGACATACCCTGTTAGTAGTCAAGAGAAATAGTAGGCTCACTACCCAAACACACTGCCCAAAGAAGGTTAAAGCTACCCTCAAGAATTCACAGTCCAAATAAGTGTATATAGAAAATATACAATCCAGTGAACTGTCTGATAGCAACTATCTTTGTTTGGTCAGTTCCAATGAAGTACTCTTCTCATAAACTCTGTTCTACATCCAACAGTCAAACAAGTTTCACAGATTTCACTTCTCTTCTTTTCAATCTCTGTCACACCTTTTCAAAAGAAAAGATCACTCATATATACCCTCTTACAATAATACAATAGGTCAGCCAATTTAGATTTCCTAATATATAAATAATTAATAAGGTCAGCCAATTAAGGCTTTCCTATGTACAAATAATTATATAACCCCTTGCTAAGATACACATGGTACCTATAACAAGTAAAATTCAAATATAATCCATCACTTATAATTCCAGATCCGCAATCCATGCTCACAATTTAGTTTACATGCTACATGTCTGAAGTCGGCCAACAATTAGGTCTTCTCTAGAATACACGCCACAACTGACGTCACCAGTCATCAAACAAAAATCAAACTCAACCCATTATTCCAACATATGTCAGATGTCCACCAGTAAGCTCACTTCATTTGAAATATCTTCTTTAGAAAGATATACCTGAAACACAGAGACCTTCTCTGTCTAGAATCACAGTTACAGTCTAGAAACTACTTTTCACCAAATCAACTGTAACATCTACGGTATGCAACATATAGCCAAGAGACCTTAGGAATAAGGTAAACACACATTATTCTACATAAATCTAAATTCGATTATTCTAAATCATCTATATAGTGTCCGTACACTTCTGCCAGTCAAGTAACCAGTCTTTCCTCTCCACAGAAATATATGTTGACATCAGTGAAAAAACATAAATATCAACAGCATGATCAGTACCCAAAACTAATATCATCCAACACTACCCGGTTAAGGGATTTTTATCAGAACCTATTATAATTCAACAAGTACAATGATCTCGGTGTAGAACTCCTCTTCTTGTTTAGATCCAATATGTAGTGCCTCCCGTGTTTGTATTCTATTCCATGGTTATTTTGACCTAGAGATACTTTGTTTATTGCTGGTTTATTTGCATGATGAGATGCTTTGATGACCTAACTTTATTTTGATTAACAGTATCATAGTTGTTATATGCTAGATAATGTTGCTATTCCATTTGATCATATCTGCATGATGATGCTAGTGATGTGACATGATGCTTTATGATGATATTTGGGTTATTTTGTATTCAAACTTGGATTGAGGAGTATATTTTTCTTTGATGGTTGTTATTTGGACTTTTGGTTATGGTGCAATTATGCTGTGGATAGCTGTCTTTTATTTTCAATAGTTGTATGCTCAGATGGTTGTAAATGGTTATTTAATGTTTTAATTTTAATGTGTTATCATGTGATTATATATATGTTGTGATGCTGTACAACACCATCGTTATGTATTTTTCCTATTGGTGCTAGTACAAAGTGAGACATAGTCGTAGTCACTTGCTTGCGAGACCCACACAATATCCCATTCTCCTTCTTGTAATTATGTATTTAGTTGTGCTTTGGGTATTTATATAATTGAGCAGCTACACTTGATGTTTGCTTGTTTACCAAAAATTTACTAGGTACATTCATCCTTAGTACAAGATTCAAGTGTGTACCTATACCCCTGATAGTGGCACCAGGAGATAGTGACCTTGACCGTTCATGTTGAGCCAATGTCGTCCTTGTATGGATGATGTATCTGTATTTTTATTATTACTATTAACCCATCGATTATTGTGGTAAATCCAAATTCATAATGCATTATGTGAATTAACCAGTGAGCGTGTCTGTGCATTTAGGGTTCTGCAGTTTTTGCGGAGATTATTTAATTTCAATGCTGATTTTATTTTTCGGGGGAATTTTAATGTTTGTTTTTATTTTATTTATTTCCGGCTAATTTGCTGTAGTTGAATTCCAAATATTTGGAATTATTCTATTTAATTTTGGGGTTTTAGCCAATTATTTGATTAAATGGTTTAATAACCTAATTTATAAGTCACTTTTTAAAAAGTGCTTATATGAGGCAAAAAGTGAGTTTTTAACTCACTTCTCACTTTGGCAATTGGGAAATTTGAAGTTTTGTTCCAAAATCTTTTTGGTGAAATTCAATTTTTTTCTTGTTGTATTTGATCCGCTCATCGGATTTTTGTGGGTAGCGGCTCGTTGGAATGGTGTCATGATTCCTTACCTACCTATGGAGCCATTTTCATTTTGGCAGGCTCTTCGCAATTTTCTACCCATTCTTGGTTTTTACCAGTCGTGTGAGGTAAGGCTTTCTCAATTTCACCATTTTGCTTTGTTTTTGTTAATTCTTGAAATAGTAAATTGTTTGGGGGTTGAGAACTAGTATGCCCTCTATTTTAATGCATTTCCATGACCTGGTTGGGTGGGCATGAGTATTTTAGTGATTTCAAAATTTAGAAATTATGATTTATACCTAGATATATTCTTGAATTTTGTGTGCCTGGAACATAAATTTTATTAGATCTTTGGTAGTTTAGGCATGTTTTAGAAATGGGTTTTATATTTTGTCAAATTATGAGTAGTTTGAATTTTGAGTGTTTTTGGCGTTGCCTCGTTTTGCGTATCGCCTAGTTCTTTCTTGTTGCCTTGTTGGCGTGTTTTGAGTTATGTTTTTGGTATCCTTTTATACAAGAAGTAATATTGTGGAATTGGAATGGATAGAGGACATTCCTGGTATTTTCTTATCCCAATCTGAAAGTGCTCCGTCAGTGTGTTTTGGTGGTTTTGGCCTTTGGGTCGATTTTGTCCGTTCTTTGTATCTTTTGTGGAATCCACTTGGATGTGATTTAACGAGTGAGGCTTGTAATTTCATCTTGGTTCATTACTTAATCTATCCCCTTGCTTATCATTATATCTCTTGGTTACGTGGTGATGGTTGTGTTCACCCACATGCACGTGAGCGTGCTTATGTTGGATCTTACTAGATTTAGACTCCTGGATATAGGCCAGTTGAGCGTTTGATCATTGGGGGTTGGGTTGGGAATTGAATTTCATTTTGGCACTCTTTGTATGGCGAGCAAGGATATGTATGGGTAGAAGTGTGGAGTAGTTTCTCATGATTATCCTGACCTGGAAATTGCCGACAAGGTAACGTGAAGGGGTTTTAATAAAGTTATAACCAATTAAACACATGAGTAATACAACTTAATAAAAGATAAGAGTTTTAACTATATGGTATGTGGATTCCTAAGGGAGTTGATTGACCGTACCATATGTCACTTGGGAGTACCAAGGGCGAGGGTTCAGTGTCTGATGACACCCAGTCGCCTGCGCAAGCTGGTACGAGGACACGGGATGAGGCCTCCTACAAGAGTTGATTGACCATACCACATACCGCTTGGTCTAGTACGTCAAGCCAAGCAATGACACTCCACTAGAGTCCCTACATAGTATCCTTAGTGTGTTATGTGTAGTGACCTAAAATACTATATTGTATTCATGTTCATTTGTGTACCTTGAGCCATGCATTGATTGCTGTGTGTGTAGCATTTTCCTTGGGTGTGTTTTATATGACTATGGCCGGGTCATTATCTCCATTGAGAATGATGGGGTGGGCCTGTGGGTACCACATAATTGGAGCTTGTGGCTCACTTGTCCTTCTTGGCATTTTCAAGTGATTTATTACAATTCTTGTATTTATGTTTATGAAATAGTGATAGATGTTTTAGATGTTTAGATTCCTTGTGATGGTTGTATTTATGCTTTTGGGTTAATCAAGTGTTTACCTCCTCGATTTTCCCACTTTTGGTACTCCCCAGTGTGGAGATTTCCTTCTTGTTTTAGCTTAGAAGTTCATAACTTTTTGTCTTGGGTCGGAAGGGAAACATCTCGTACAAGTAGCTATAGGATCTCATACAAGTTTGTATAGTTTGTCATATGGGACATTATAGGGTCTTGTACGAGTTCTTGCACACTCATATCCATGTTTGGAGTTACTCGTAAGGAAACCCATGGATACTCGTATGGGAAGCTATACATACTCGTATGACATTTATCTGGTGTTACTCGTATAGTGGATAGAGGGAATTTTATCCTTTGACAAGAAGATGAAAGTTAGCTTTCCAGATACCCTTTTTAGCGTTACACCTTCCCCAATCAAGAAAAATTGCATATTGAATGTTTTTGTGTAAGTGTATGCTATCCATAGTTGTCTTTGCATTAACCTAGTAAATGGACTTGTATGATTTAATCACAATAGGAATTGTACTTTGGGTTTAAAATGAATCATCATGGAATAGCATAGTAATTGGATGTTTCTTGTATGTTAATCATGTAATTGGTAACATGTATTGGTGTTGATTCATGCTTGGGAGTTCTTGGTGTTGTGTTAGTCTTCTACTTTGCGCTATGATATGCAGTATGTATTCCCTTTAAAAATAATAATTGTTACCTTAGTATTGGTTTTATCCTTGTTTCCAAGGATTCTCGGGTGGGGCATTACATCTGGTATCAGAGCCCATGTTCTAACACTTGGATCTCTATGTTATGCTCCCATTGTGACAGTTTTAGTGTTGGAGTATGTATATATGTTCATACTTGATTCTTTTATTATGGTTATGCTTGTAGTGTGTATTATGGTACCATCTTGTGGTTCTGACCCTTTACTTGTTGACCTATCAAGGATGCCTCCTGCACGTAGACGTGGACAAGGTCGCGACCAAAGGAATTTTGGTTGGAATGAACATGAGGAAGAACATCATGAGGAAGAGAATCATGAGGAGAAACATAGGGAGGAGGAAAGATAGGGAGCAAACCAGGGTGGTGTGGAGGCATTGGTGCCTTTCCTTCAGGACCTCACTGCTCGGTTGGGACCTAGAGTTGATGGGTCACAACATGAGGAATCTCATCATGGAGGTTCACAGGGGGGTGATTCTCATATGTATGAGAAGGGAGTAGGGGGGAGAGAGTGTGAGTATTCTTTTATGCTACCCAGTGGTAGCGGATCTCTTATGAGATGCAGGGATGTAGGTGATGAGGACACTATCCACGTAGACATGATGATAGACCTCTTATAGTCTTGACCACCATTATTTTATGGTAAGGGAGGTGGCAGTAAGGCCGAGACATGGTTGTTAGACCTTGGACATTGATTTTCTATGTACCCCTATGCAAGAAACCTTAGAGCCCATTGTGCGGTCACGCATCTGAGAGATCATGCTTCAACTTGGTGGCATATAGAGGAGCAGAAGCTCCAGACTAGTCTTTCAGATCTCACCTGGGAGATATTTGAGGAATGATTCAGAGAGAGGTTTCTATCTGCTCAGTATAGAGAGACTTGTGTGGATAAGTTTAATGAGATAAGATAGGGTACCATGTCAGTGCACCAATATGAATAGAGGTTCTTCAAGTTGAGGTAGTATTCTAGCTATAATCATGATGAGGTCCTCTTGACTTGGCAGTCTGGGGCCTTAATGACTCAATTATTAGAGACGTATGCATCAACCTAGGACACTGGCACTTTTCGCCGAGAAGGGGAGGATTTCAAAGAGAAACATGGCAAAGGGATTTTGTAGGAGGGAAGGTTCACAGAGGCATAGTGCATGGCCTATAGGGTCAAATGAACAGTCTACTCAGATACAGTCTGCTGGGTCATCTCGTTCTTAGTCAACACCCTAGAAGGGAGGTCTCCCTCATCATAGTAGAATGTGTAATACCCCAAAAGCAGAAAACCTAAATTTGCATAAATCTTACACCATATTTAACTCCTAAATTTTCAAGATTTATTAGCTAAAAATCCCTATGATTAATTAATTTAACTCTAAATTTCTAAGTGCTTTTAAATTAAATTAATCCCACCCCCTTTAGCTAATACACATCAAGGGAATTAAATATTATTTGGTTATTTGAATGGATTATCCTCACTTGAATTTAATAATTCAAAAAGCCACCCATGTGGCAATAATTCATTCATTTAATTAAATAATTCCTTCATTTTTGTCTCACCTTCCTCTATGAAGATGAAGAGTAAACCGTTTCTTCCCAAGAAACTCTTCATCCTCTCTTCAAGATTTTCTATATTATGGATCTTCTTTCCTTCATTTGGGGGGGACAATTTTAGAGTACCAAAACTATAGAAAATTATTGTCTCAATTCTCTCATATTTCCAAGCTTTTATTGCATATTTAGTGTAATTTCATTTAGCTTAATGGCATTTTTCATCTCAATTTAGTTTTTTTACTATCAAGTAGCTTAATTACGTTATCTTTTTCAAGTTTCTTAGCTTAAAATATGCATCTTCATTCCTAGATTACAATTGCATCTCTCATATAGGATAATTTCATTTCAGTTTTCAAATCTTTCAAATCCTCCATTTTAGCAATGGTATATGGTTGTTGGCTCTCGTTCTGAGAGTAATTAAACACCCCAACTAAATAGGAGGCAACAGGTCGATTCGATCGATATTGTGGAATGAACAATTCATATTCATCTTCATGATTCAATGATTGAGCAATGACTATGTTGTGTTGTGGCTGATTTAGAGGTCAACATTCAGACACATACATTTTGGTGCCCACCGTGGGGCAGAAAATTGATTTCTGACCTCACTCTTGAAATTTTTTCTGACAAAATTTTGTACTCTGCCATACATCTGTACTTCTCTGTGTATAGATTCTCATGCAAGAATTCTAAGTGTACCACACAAAAAAACACTTTCTCATGCCAGCTGGTGCATTTCCTCACGCAAAGCCTTGTACTTCCTCGCATGAGACTTAGTGCTAGTCTCTAGAATTTCAAAGTTTCTGCAATTACTATTACTGTTTTCCTGATTATTTTCACATGCTGCTATTTTTATCTCTCTAATTTCTCTGACAGCATAATAGTGGGCTGTAGGTCACTTGACGAAGACATAAACTTGCTAATAGTTTTCTTGCAAGACGGTTGTCGAAGATCATTTTGAAACATTGTGCTTGTTTATTACTTTCATCAAATAGTATAACTAGGACCTTGTTAAAATTTCTTGGGAATCTTGATAGCGAAATAGGGGAATAGGCTCTTCATTACATGGAAGTGATGCCCATTGATGAATCTGAGACCCAGATGTTGCTAACATGATGGAGACCTAGGGAAGCAAGGAAATTTAACAAACCTTTTCCATGTTCACTTGTCAAGGGATTATGCTCTTTTCTCTTTGAGAGAATCAGAAACCCAAAAGCTTGTGAATTAGTTGGAGGAGAGTTATCTTGGTGATGAATATGTCTTGTGTGTTTAGGTAAGGTGAAGAGGTAGAGAAGTATGCTCTTCTCTCTTTGAGAGAATAAGAAAATCTAACCCTCAAATCTGAGCCAAGTTTTGTGTCACCTTTAGAGGGTCTACCAAAAGTTGAACCTATGGGAACGACCCAAGTGAGTGCACAAATATCACCAGTGACTCCACCTCACTATAATAAAGTATGCTTTGTCGAGTCCAAAGATTCCAAAGCCATGGTAACTTCTTTCTCATGATTCTGACTATCATCTTGAGAAAGCCTTGTCTATTGTACTGAGTGGCGCCACTCCCAACCCTGCTTGTGGGGGTGTATGACTTTAAAGTGTTGGTGTGGCTACAAGGATCCAACCCTATATCAAGGACATTGAAGGTTATTGTGAATGGAAGCCCACTAAAAAATTTCTTAGTTAGTTTCCTACCTGGATCACCTCCGAAAGAAGACATAATCTTTGCGCAGGGAGGGGGAAGAATCTCTCCCCTAGATTCTCAACATAGGTATGCACCTGGATTCTTGAAGTGATATATGATGCTGGCCCCTAATTTAAGGGTAACCTTTGAACATATATTATTTATTCCTTGGAAACACCAAAAACATGGGTGCCCGCTCGGGGGTGACACAGCTGTGTGAGGTGCGTGCATACACATAAGTCAGTGAGGCACAAATTTTGTCTTCTCTATCATTTTTTTATAGGGATAACTAAGTGCTTGTTTGGAGTCTTAAAATGTCCAATCATAAATAAACGAAGACTCCCATGATTCTACCAAGTTTCCTTGTCCTTGGTAGAACTATTTGCGACTACTTCTTGCGTCATTATTGCTTGATCAAAATTTTGTGCTTGTAGACAATTTCTTATCACATTCAAACTGAGATTGCTGAACTGAACTGTCATAAAACTATCCTAAATCTGGAAAATTTTTCAGAGAACAGTCTTGACTGTGTCTCAAAATCTAACTTTTGTCTCAAAAATTGAGTCGATCTGTCGAAACCTGGAGTTTTCTCATGCGAGATTCTAGAAACTAAGCATTTCCTCATGCGAGCTTTCATTTTATTGCACATAGTTAAATGTTTCCTTGCGCGAACCAACACTTTCTCATGTGAAACTATACCCTTGTGTGCCAAAACAGTGAGCTATTTCCCATTGACTAATGATTTTTTTGCTTGATCTGATTTTTGTCTGAGATTTGATTGCCTGTTTCCCTATTGTCTGTAGTCTGAAACTGATTTTCTCGAGTTGTGAACTGACTAAGTCTTGCTCAAATTTGTTTTTTATCTTTGTTCTCTATCCTACTTTTCTTTGCTTTTGTACCTTGCAACATGATAGTCACATCTCAACTATTCTAGCCATACTCTCGATGATTCATGCCGGGTGTATTTCACATCTTGGCTGTTCTAGCCTTTATCTCCTTTTTTCTATTTCTAGAGATAGAGTTTTGAGTTGGATCCTAGGCTCTCTCTCATTTCATCTTCGTCTATGCCTATTATGACTAGAAGCGGCAACATATTTCCCATTCGTGGTTCCAGAATAGGTAGAGGTAGATATTGTAATCAAGGAAGAGGTCATCCCAAAACTATTATTCAATATGATAGTCAAGAGGGATCCTCATGTTCTTCCTCATCATTCAGTATAGATCCCAGTCCAAATCAGAAACTAGTGTTCCAGCTGTGCTATAATCCCTTGTTTCAAAGACAACCTGAACCATTGTTTCAAGATCAACATAACTCATTTCTTCTAGATCAACAAAACTTTGGAAGGTCACCTATTTGGGTCGACCCTATTGATGATCCTCGCTACCTTATCGATCCTTTTGATCATACCAATCCTTTTGGTCCTATCAATCCTAGTGAACCTATTAATCCTCCCGAACCCATCGACCCCTTTGACCCACCAAAAGTTACATTGGCCACAAACTCTTAGCTCGATACACATACTCACACTGAACCTGTGCATATAGAAAAATCCCACATCAACAACATGGGAATCCCTTTCGATTTCCTACAAGGTTAATACAACAAGGTCCATGACCAATCTCAAAATGATCAGGGTCAAAAAGGTGATCAACATCATCATCGCCCTCCTCCACATGACCAGAGTCAAAATCAGAACCCAAGCATTTATGAGATCCTCGGTAATGATGATGATCTGATAACTCAAAATGACATAGATGCTGCAAAATATAAAAAGGTTCTCATCAAGATGATGGAAATTCTCCTTGTAGAAGATAAAGTGAAATATTTTCTAGAATTGGCAAACCAAGGAGTTAAGCTACCCCCAGATTTCAAAGTGGAAACACTTGTGACTAAAGAAGAAGAGACTAAGACTACCAAATTGCAAAATATTATTCAAGATATGAAAAACCAAATTAGCCAACTTGTAAAGGATAAGGACAAACCCACACAACAATTCATGATGGAGAGCATCTGTCCTTTTCCTTTTGATAGGAGTCTTCATATGCCAGCTTTTCCCAAGGGTGTAGAACTCCCTAAGTATGATAAATATCTGGGTACCACCAATCCTCGGGATAATCTAAGAGAATTTGGGACCCTATCTATGGAGTTCATTCATGATCAAACTTATTTAATTTGTCTCTTTCCCCAAAGTCTGGGTGGACCCACCATGGAGTGGTTTTCTCGACTACCTATTGGCATTAAGACTTTTGATGAGATCACAAATCTCTTTATCCAGCATTATTCTCACAACATACAACATCCCGTCAACATTAGGGACCTTTACAATCTCAAGCAGAGACAAGGGGAGCCGTTCCTGACATTTCTCCAGAGATGGAGACAACTTTGCACCAAGTATCCTCATAAAATACCCGAATCGGAGAAACTCAACATCTTCTTGGACAATATCACTCCTGATTTTGGGTATCAGGTATAGCTTCAAGGTCCCCTCAATTTTGACAGCATGATTAAGCAAGCTATGAGGATAGAGGCATTTATGGTTAAGAAAGGGGAATTGACCTTGTACGAAGACAAAAAACAAGGTTCCTCCTCTTCCAAAAAAGATAAAGGGAATTTGGTCAACAAGAATAGGGATGTTGTGAATGATGGAGTGGTTGATAATGTGACCCTGGCTCCTTAAAAACTAGTTTTCAATCTTACTTCTAGTATACAAGCGATCAAAACTGCTGAAAAGGCTGCAAAAAACAATCAGCCACCTTCCAGATTCTCTAGCAACAAACCTTGGGCCCCTCGACCCAAGCATGAATTCACTTCCTTAGGAGAACCACTTGATGTAGTTTACAAGACTTTGGTGCAAAACCAGGTTCTCACTCCTTTGGACAAGTGTCCATATGATCTGCAACTGCGACCCCATTGGTGGAATGACAACGCATACTGTGACTATCACCATAACAAGGGTCATAAGACTTCTACTTGTCTTCAGTTGCACCATAAGGTCCAAGATCTGATTGATAATGGTGATATTGTTGTGGATAATCATAATAAGAATTCAGATCACTAGGAATTTAAAGATCCCTTTCCTCCTCATGAGAAAGGCGAGTCTTCCAACACTAAGAACAATAATGCCAAGGTTAACTACACGCATACCACTAATGACAATGTCATCAACACGATCGAACCTGTCAAAGTTGAGTATTGTGATGTAATTACTATAAAGGGGAGTGGGGATGCTCCTAAGCCTAAGGCCCCATTTGTCTTGAGAGGCCCTGGGTCTTGCTTTTCTGAACCTAAATCATCTCAGGATTGTGCAAACATCATTACCAGATCCCACGCTAAGATCACTCTCAAGGGTCCTAACCCTCTTGCTACTACATCTGCACTGAAACAAATAGCGGATAAAGTTTCTATTGGCCCTGCCAACAAGACCAAGAAAATAGTCTCCGCACCTCCTACTACTAATTATAGCATTCTCGACCAGATGCAAAGAACCAATGCTCAAATAACCATCTTTGAGCTGTTGAAGATCTCGCCTGCTCACAAGCATATTTGGGATAAAGCCCTCACAAAGGCTAACATCCCCAAAGACATTAATCTTGATCAGTTTCAATCTATGGTGAGTCACTTGACTTCACCGCACTATCTGTCTTTCTCAGAAGAAGATGACCATTCAGTCAGCCACCCGCATAATTCTCCTTTGCATATAGAGGTCATGATTGGAAAAAAACTCATCCGCCGTGTCCTTATTGATAATGGTGCTGGTCTCAACATCTGCTCTGCTCACTTTCTCGCTTAGCTAGGCTACGATGAAGATTGCATAGATTCCTGCAAGAAAATTATTATCAAATCCTATGATGAAGAAGAAAGAAAGTCTAAAGGTTTAGTTGTGCTAGCTATTTGGGTTGGACCTGTTGAAAGAGATGTCACTTGCCAAGTGCTGACATTCCTCTTTCTTATAACATACTGTTGGGAAGACCATGTATCCATGAAATGAAAGTGGTTCCCTCTATGTATCATCAGTGCATCAAGTTTACTTTCCATAGCATAGAAGTGATAGGTCATGCTAATATGGGCCATTCTTGTAATACAGTCACACAGTCAGCTGATAGTTTTTTTCCTGCTAATAGAGAATACACAGAATTCTATGATACCAAGCTTAGAGACATGGAACCGACTTTGAAAATCAAAGACATAGGCATGGGCGGGGGGGTATCAAATAAAACCTGTGCTATCATTAGCAACTCTACCTCCATCTCCTCATTCTTACAAGAGACCTTCTCAGAATAATAAATCTTCTACTACTCCTCCTGAAATAGTTTATTATGGTGCCTTTGTACAGGCCTCAACACCATTAGAACATGAAGATGAGGAAAGAGCTATTAATGCTTGGATTTACAAAGGAAAGGACATATCTGAATAGACTACCCTAGCTTGTGAACTAGATCCCAATAATGAAGGTCTTAAAATCATGAAACATTTTGGATACAAAGGGAGTGGTCCAATTGGGATGAATGGTAATGGGCTAGTTGAACCTATTAAAGCTACGGGTCGAAGGATGAAAGATACAACTAGTTTAGGCTTCAAGAAGATCCTATTCCATCTAGGGATTACAAATTTGTATCTGAATCTGAACCTGGACCAGAACCAGAACTTGAGGGCATAGCTACAATTGACACTGCAGAGGATAGCTCTGATGAGGATTACTTTCCTTATCCTATTCCTCTAGATCTAGTAGCATTATTTGCTGAGCCAAATGATGTCATAATACATGCCAGTACAACCAAGGCTGGCAGTGACTCTAATGGCACTATTCTATTCACTCCTCTAACATACGAATAATGGAAAGTGTCACAAGACCCTTGTTTCTGGGGTGAACAATACATACCATCATAGTTTCAAGAGTAGTTTGTGCAAGAACATGCTAGTGTCACAAGAAATCTCAAACCTTCATGGTGCAAACATCCCAGTTAGATTTTAGACACAGATTCCCATGAATATGAGTTTGATAGTCTTTCTGAAGGATCCTTTGACAAGAATGTTGATACTACAGATACATCTGAAAACCTTCTCGACATAAGTGATGGCTCTAGTGTAAGGTCTAATAAGTCTATTTCCATAGATGTTAACATGTCTTCTACTATGGTCGCTAGGAGTAAGAGGGATTTGAATACACCTTTGGATGAGATTACTCTAGGTCTCAGCTAAATAGTCCGCACTTTTGATGATTATACTGTGAATGCACTTGAACTCATCACTTCTCTTTCACTCCAACATCTTAAGCTAATAGACTAGAATTCCCCTTCCTCATCCAATGAAGTCCTCACATTCCAGAACAACTATGCTCTAGCCTATTCTCTCCATGCTGTTGAACCTGTAATGTCCTCCACTAGTGAAGATAGTGTTAGCATGAACGAAAGTGATATCAAGTATCTTAGTCATAAAATCAAAAGGAAAAAGAATAGACGCTCTGACGGTGAAAACGACATTGTGGCAGTGTTAGAGCCAAAAAAATTAAAAAGAATAGACATATCCAGAGGTGAAAACCTCTTCGAGGCTCTTGAGGATGAAATACTTAATGTGCTTCTGAGTCATTTCCAGGAATGATCATCGGTGCTAATTGAGCTGACTCAGCCAGTAAATTTGGGTACAGAAGAATATCCACACATTATTCATGTGGCTAAATCATTGTCTGCAAAAGAAATCAAAGAATTCACAGATTTATTGAAAGAGAAAAGATAAACTTTGCATGGACATACTCTGACATGCCTGGTGTAGATACTGATCTTTTTATGCATCACCTGTCAATAGCTCCTGGAGTAAAACTAGTCATGCAAACACTCAGAAAAATGCATCCACATGTGGCTCTACTTGTCAAGGCAGAATTAGAAAAACTCCTAAAAGGTGGGTTCATCAGAGCAATTGACTATGCAGAATGGATCTCCAACATAGTTCCAGTGTTGAAGCATGACAAATCTATTAGAGTCTGCATAGACTTCAGGGACTTAAACAAGGCATGTCCAAAAAATGATTTCCCACTACCCAATATTGATATGATTGTGGATATGACAGCAGGGTACAAAATGTACTCTCTAATGGATGGTTTCTCTGGCTACAACCAAATCAAAATTGCACTAGAGGACCAATAAATAACTTCTTTCACTTGTGCATGGGGCACTTTCTGTAGGAATGTTATGCCTTTTGGTCTCAAAAATGCTGGAGCCACGTATCAAAGAGCAGTCACTACTATATTTCATGATATGATGCACAAAATAATGGAGGATTATGTTGATGACACCCTTGCTAAAAGCATAGAAAAGAAGGCACATCTTACTGATCTAGGCCCTATACTAGATCATATGGAAAAGTTCAGATTACATCTCAATCCTAAGAAATGTGCATTTGGAGTAACTTCCAGAAAATTGCTTGGTTATATCATCTCCGCAAAAGGTATCGAGGTGGATCCTGAAAAAGTGAAAGCTATCATGGAAATGCCTCCACCTCACAATATCAGTCAAATGAGAGGTCTTCAAGGTTAGCTTTAGTCTATTCGACGCTTCTTCTCACAGCTAGCTGACAAGTGACAACCATTTACTAAGACTCTGCATAAAGGTGTGACCTATGGATGGAATAAAGAATGTGAATAAGGTCTTCAACAAATCAAACAATATCTGGCTAATCCACCTATATTAATGCCTCCTATTCATGGGAAGCCATTAATATTATACATCTTAGCTACAAAAACATCTCTAGGTGCTCTATTGGCCCAAGAAGATCAAAACAATAAAGAAAGATCAATCTATTACATCAGCAGAACATTGATCTCCTATGAAATGAATTATTCTGTCATTGAGAAAGCTTGCTTGGCGGTGATGTTTTCTTCCCATAAGTTATGAAATTACATTCTTTCTCACACTACAAGGCTCATTGAAAAAATTGACCCATTAAAGTACTTACTTAGCAAAGCTGCCATCACAGGTAGATTAGCTAAGTGGATCATGATACTCAGTGAATTTGACATTGAGTATGTGGAAAGAAAAGCTATCAAAGGGAAAGAAATTGTAGATCAATTGGCTGAGGCACCTATTGTAGACTATCAACCATTAAGGATTGAGTTCCCAAATGAGTCCATCATGCTTCTCACACATCAGGCATGGACCATGTTCTTTGATGGATCATTCACCCAGCAGGGGTCAGGCGCTGAAATCTTGTTCATTACACCTCAATGGTATTCATTACCAAAGGCTTACAAAATGTTGTTTCCTTGCACAAATAACACTACTGAGTATGAAGCCTTGATTAATGGATTAAAAATTTCTATTGAATGGCGTGTCAATGAGCTAAAGGTCTTTGGAGATTCACAGTTGATTATCAATCAGGTGAATGATATCTACCAAACAAAAGATGAAAATCTGGTGCCTTATAAAAAAATGGTTGATGATGTCAAGAAATACTTTGCACACATTACTTTCCAACAAATTCCAAGGGTAGATAATAAAGCAGCCGATGCCATGGCTACTCTTGCTTCCATGTTACAAGTGCCAGAAAATGACTTTCGACATGAATTCCTAGTGGAGACGTTATGCTACCGTGCTTATAATTCCCCTGAATCCTGAATGATATGTTCATTCATTGGACATGAATCATCCTGCTACCACCATATTTACTCCTACCTTCATGACTAGATCATTCCAAAAACTTACACCTACAATGAGAAACGTCACTTAATCAGCAGTTCTTCACGGTTTGTCATCATAGCTAACGACTTATATAGGTGAGGTCTAGACGATACCCTCCTTAGGTGTTTAGAACCTGATGAGTCCAAGCGTGCGTTAGTAGAGGTGCATGAAGGCATCTGTGGGTCTCACTCAAATGGCCTGACACTGGCTCGCAAACTTATTAGAGCTAGTTACTATTGGCTGAAACTGCTACAAACTAATTTACCAAGTGGGTCAAGGCAGTGCCCCTCATCGTAGCTGATGGCAAGTGTGTGGCCATGTTTATACTGAACTACATCATCTGCAGATATGGTGTACCCTCATCAATAATTACTGACAATGGTGGGCAATTCAATAATAAGGATCTAGAAGAATTATGTGCTAAGATCATAATTATTCAGCACTGGTCTTCTATCTATTATCCCTAGGGTAATGGACAGGCGAAAGCTTCAAATAAAAATATTCTCAAGATCTTACACCGCATAGTACACAAATTTGGATGATACTGGCATCTCTAGATTAATTTGACTTTATGGGCTTACCGCACTAGTATATAGACACCAACAGGGGCCACACACTTTGCTCTAGTTTATGGTGCAGATGCAGTGTTTCCTATTGAGGTTGAGATTCCTACCTTGCGAGTCTCTTTGAAGGGCCTCATTGCTGATGAGGATATTAGAATATCTCAACTTCAAGAGCTAGAACTACTGGATGAACATCAGAAAGTGGCGTTCGATCATCTTTGAGCATATTAGAAGAGAATATATAAAATCTATAACAAGAACGTCAGACCAAGGGAATTCCAAATGGGTGATCTCGTCCCAAGAGAGAACCCCAAGAATCAACAACAGCGGGTCCAGAAAGGAAAATTTGAACCAAACTGGCTTGGTCCATATGTTATCACTGCAGTATTTGGGTTTGGCACTTGCCAGCGCTCTACCACAGAGGGGGAACAACTCAAAGAGCCTATCAACGCTCTTCATCTGAAGAAGTTCTATAGTTGAGATGTCTTCTGAATGCTCATGTACATACTCTATTCTAAGAAAATCCTAAAAATTGCAAAATGTCTTGAAAAAATGATCATCTTAGTGAAAACTTGGCAAACAGGTGTTTTGATGTATCTATTATCCTAGTGAAAAACTGGTAAACATGCGCCTTGATAATAACAAAAAAATCAAAAAATCAAAAATACAAAAAAAAATAAAAAATGAAAAAATACAAAAAAATCAAAAAAAGAAAAAATACAAAAAAATCAAAAAAAGAAAAAATACAAAAAAAAAAGAGAAAAAGAGAAAAATGTGCCATTGATAAAAACCTGGTAAACAGGCATCATGGTAGCAAAAATAGAATTTTTGCCAAGATGGTGAAAAATTGGTAAACAAGCACCTCTTGTTCCGCAATGCTCTATCTATTGCGGCATCCCTTAGCTTTCTTGCAATTTTCTCTCCTGATTCCCTTCTTTAGTTTGCTTTCCTGCTTTAGTCTGCTTGCTCATGCATTCGTTCTCAGTTATTTTCGAGATTTTTCTCGACTTCACATGGATTGAAACTGGTCACACTCAGGGGCATCTTCCTGGTCTAGGGGGCATTGTCCTATCTTTTGGAGTCTCTCTCCTCTTTGCATTAGTCACTAGTGGTTCTCACCGAGTCTCTCTATTGATGCCTAGATCTCACACTGATCTTTATACTTGAGAATATTTTTCACGTCAGTCATCAGTGATTCCCACTACGTCTTCCTACTATCGCTGAAGTACTGAGATTTCTCACATCAACTCACTATCAACATATTTGACATCAATCCACTTTGGGTCTTTTCAAGATCCCACCTGACTTGACACAACCCCATCATCATAGCTTGGGGGCAATCCAATCAGATTTATCTTCTCTATATGAGTCAAGTCAGTCATCAGTGTTCATTACTTGGGGGCATAGATCCCCACTTTGATCACATCTTTTTTTTACACTCGAGTCAGTAATCTTGTCAATTCTAAAGGACAACTATCTACTGGCAGAAACTGGTGTTTCTAAACACCCCAATCAAACAGTGTTTTTCAACACTCTCTTTAAACACATTTATGTTTTTCAATGCACATTGGACATCGCAACATAAACATCTCTCAATGATAATAACACACAATGCACTCACAATCACAACGACGTTTTTCAACACCCTAAACACATGCACATTCATAAACTTTGAAACATGCTGAGCTATGATTGAATCTTTCTTTGTATGCTGTCTGTTCTCATTGTTTTCATTGATATTTTCTTTTGTCTACTGCTTGTTGGAGTAGTCTTGATGATCCAATAACGTCAAATAAACATGGTGTATGTGATAAGAGCTCCCACACTAAGGTGGAAAAGCCTCACATCCCTTGATCGTGTTTATTTGTAGGCCATGGTGAGTTTGGTACTATCTCCTTGCCTGATATTTCTCTGTTCGTTTACTTGTGTACTCTTACTATATCAAATTGGAACAATGTTCAGGTCATCTTGGCTTTTGTGCCCTACTGCTTACGTTCATTTCCTACATTTTATCTGATGAAAGTCATATTCATATTCTTATGGTTGCATTGGCGCCAATAAGGATTGTATCGACTC
Source organism: Thuja plicata (assembly GCA_018584345.1). Taxonomy (NCBI): domain Eukaryota; kingdom Viridiplantae; phylum Streptophyta; class Pinopsida; order Cupressales; family Cupressaceae; genus Thuja; species Thuja plicata. Next base: position 358,750 of record MU223905.1, read on the forward strand.
CAATGTTCCAAAACTTGACGATGATAATTATGCGATGAGTCCAACAACCAAGTCCTAGGATTGCATTTAGCTTAGGCTTGCATTCACATTTTAAGCTTACATAGCGACATTTTTGGTGCTCTCTTCATTGTCTTCTCATTCTTCGAAGGTTCTCATCTTTTGTCTTAGATTCCTCTTGATTGCACAAGTGTCCGGTCCGTGTTCTCAATCTTTATTCATATTCTTTTGGTTAGTACCTGTTGTATATTACGATATCCTGCATGAGATGATTAGTACCATTGTATTCATTGCATTACATTCATTTCCACAAAAGTGCATTTCCATACATTCATTTGCATTTACATATCCATAAACATGTGCATCCATTATAAGCATAAACCAAATCATACATAGCATTTATCCATCTAACATCTATCATTGCATTACATTCATTCATACATCAATAAAACATGTGCATAAACATTTGCATATTCTTACATGGCATACATTTCTAATCCATACATCTAATCATATAGGAAACATCTCACAAGACATACAAGTTTAAAGCAATATATAAACAAGTAAAATGATGCCAAAATTGAGCTCATATATATCAATCAATCAGGTGTACAATGGTGCTACTCGAGCACAATATATCAAATTGGTGGTACAATGTGTATCAAATGTCACATCTAGCCACTCTCACTCGGAGGAGGTGGAGGAGGTGGCATGGCATGCTACTGAGGAGGTTCCTGTGGAGTGGCCCGTGCCCCAACATACTATGAAAATGGAAGACCCTGGTCCGCTGCCTTAGGAACTGCGATCATGTATGCCATATAATAATAGGCTAACTGAGCAGCCTCATATCTCACCTCTTCTTGTGCTCTAGCTAGTGCCTCATGTAGTCCTCGAATCTCTTGATCCTTCTTGGCCACCCAGGTCTCCTAGATGACCACCTGTGTACGGTAGTCATCCCACTCCCTTTGTGCCTAACTCTCTCTCTCTCAGATCTTCTTGAGAGCCTCCTATAACTATGCCATCTGTCCTCCCGCCTATGGATCGACCATATCAATATCCTCCCCCTGCTTAAAGCTATCACCTGTCCTCTACCCAGTGGACCTATCCTGAGTTCCACTACTCCCTACACCTATGCCTACTCCCATATGTCTAGGAGGAAGGGGACTCTACCAGGTCCTCAGCTGTAGTACTCTCTGCTATGGTGGTACCTGCTATGGTGGTGGCTGTGGCTATGGTACCTGCTACTGCGGTGGTGTCTGTACTACCTACTGTACCTATTGGCCTACACCAACAAGATCTATGAATCTTGGGAATGGGTGAGCCAAGATGTGATCTCTATATGCAGGTGTCATCACTGCATTCGTCACCCCTTCTAAATAGTCCCACCTAGCTGGTGGTACCCGTGCATCTATCATACTCCTACCTCGGTCTAGCTACTGCTACCAGTCCTTCTTCATCTCATCAATGAATCAGGCATATGTGCAATACTCCTAGGAGATGTCCCATGGTCTCCCAAACTACCATAGGACCCGTGTTAGCAGGAAGCACTTAATGACACTGATGGTGCACCTGATCAAAGGATGCAAGCAGAACATATGCGGTAGCTTGTGCTGCGCATCATCCCAAACCTCTGTAGCTATCCATGGCCTCCATATAACCGCTGCCATATCGTCCAGCTGTGCCTACCACTGAACTATCTTACCCAATGCTAGCTGAGTCATTAGACCTACATACCTATAAATATATGGCTCTAGGGGCTATCGAGTATCATGAAAAATCAGCCGACATACAGGAAGATGCTCCCAGGCCCAGATCTGTAGAACCACAACTCCTGCCGCCATGGTCTGTGCACTCTGATACACAATATCATGCATCTCATGGTACATCTATGCAAGCATGCACTTGCCCCATCCAAACCTCACTACTGGGTTGGCTAACATCCGCTACAGCATGAATCCCCAGCCATATTTCAATCTGTGTTGACCTTGATCCGGTACCAAGTGGCAACTCAAGAACATCACCAAGATGACTGCCAATGTGTGCTCTACACTATACCTATTCGTTAGATCCTCCTGAGAGAGGGCTTGACCCATAACTAGCTCATCCTAGAAGATCGCTCTCAATGCAAGTGTTCCTACCCTCAGCTGGGTATCGTACTCCACGCGAGCCCCATGGAATGGTACTCTCAAGATCCTATATATGTCCTCAGGGGTGACTGTCATCTCCCCCTGCAGCAAATGGAAAGTGTTTATCTCTGAATGGAAATGCTCGACAAGTGCACCCAATCGACCGTGATTTACTCAAATCTTAGGTACATCATGTAGATATGATAGTCCTAGCACGTCGAGATGGGCACCCTCAGCATCAGTCAGTCTCCACACAAGCTCACCTATGACAGGATGATGAGACCAGAATGCAATATCGGGGAAGTCAACCTGAAAAGAAAGCGATAACATTTGATTAGTATCTCAACATGATGATTTTTCAAAGCAATGACAACAAGTGATGCTATGGATCTATCCTAAACATAGTATTGAGGAATTCTAATTGGCTGATTCTGCGACATGCTGGACGATGAATTTCTGGACTGCAAGTAGTTCCCATGCGAAGAAACTCTTTTCTCATGTGAGATTTCTATTTCACATGAGATAGGATATCTCTTCATGTGATATTTCATCAGTGGCGATGAAATATCATGTGGCATCGTTGTGCACCTCACGCGCGCTCACAGAGGGATCCTGTGCGAGGAAACCCTAACTTGCACGAGGAAACCCTAACTTGCACGAGGAAACCAATTTTTTGCGCGCTAGGGGCAATCTTGGCCGATGCGAGGAAACTGTTATCTCGTGTGAGACTTGATCTAATCAGACTTAAAGCTTTAAAAGCATGCTAAAGATCTAAAAATTGATAAACATTTGAAATGCAAGATGGTTTTTTGATTACTTACAGGTGTGTCATACTTCAGTGGCTGGCTGTGTCATCGGGAGAGCTCGTATCGATGTGTATGCACAGGAATGCTATCAATATCAGACGAGGCCCTTGCCATCTCTCAAGTAAAAAGTGAATAATGATTTGAAAATGACCCCTCCGGGCCTTATATAGCTTTTGACCTAATTTTCAAAAGTGCTCTATTTTATGCAAAAAATGCCCCCTTGGCTAAATCAACCATTTTGAATCCATTTTTGTGATCGAAATCAAAATCTGACACTCCTAAGTAGCTCAAAATTGCATTTTAAAATTTTGGGACCGACGTGTTCTGACACTTGTGTAGTCAACTTTTTGACGTTGCTTTCTTGTCAGAATCATCTCTCGTCATCATTTTCTCAGCTTCTATAATCTTTCCATCAAAGTCCACTCTAGTCAATTCTGGTCAAACTTGGTCAACTATGGTCATACCTAGTCAACAGGACCTCCTGATCGCTCTAAATTTATTCTTCCTTCTCTGGATCTATCTCTGAATTCCTTTGGATCTTTGATCTTACTTCTATCTGCAATCTTTTGCTGTCGATCATCTTTCTGTTGTGTCATCTTTCGATTTTGCTCTCGAGGGGGCAAGATGATTGCGTCATTGAATCTTTTCGCATCATTCTCGAATCAGTCTGATCTGAATCAAAGTCCCCATTTCTAGTGGCATCTCATCACTTGGGGCATATTTAGTGTTTCGTACCTTATGGTCAAAATTGGATATTCGATGATCTTGAATTTCTAGGGGCATCTTGATGCCTCGCATCTTGTCATCTTGTCATCTATCTTTCTAGGTATTTGAGCAATCTAACTCAGATCCTCAAGGATTAAGCTTCATTCTGGAGATGATTCTTGAAATCCCATTGGGTATTGGTGCAATCTAACCCTTATTCCTGAAAGTCATGCTTCATTCTGAAGACGGCTCTCAAAAGCTCTTTTGGACCGTTATCTGGGCAACCTAACCCGGATCTTGGAGGGCTAACCTTTGTATTGGGGAAATCTAACCCTGATTCTGGAGATAGTCCTAAATATTCATCAGCTATCAGCGGACATTGGGGCAACTTAACCCCAATTCCAATCTTCTCTCAATTGGTATTTGGACCGTTGTCTTCGCAATCTAACTTAGACTTTAGAGAATCATGCTTCATTCTGAAGATGGTTTTTCTTCTCAATCTGATCACTGTCTTGGCAACCTAACCTAGACTTCTGAAATATTCAACTGTCACATCAGACTATTCTTTGAATCAACACGTTGCTCGCACATCAATTCAAAGAGGGGCAAAATGTAATACCCCAAAATTGGCACCTTACAATTCTAATCAATTTTGGTGCATTTCTTCAAATTCTCATCATCAAAG
>MU223905.1:372030-385130 GCA_018584345.1 Thuja plicata
GCCCACGCTCGGCCTCCCTACCGACGCGTCGCTTACCGGCCACCATAGCAACCCCTGACAGTGCTACACCTGGGAGCCACCCGGGAGCCACCCGACCTCCACCTCCACTGGAAACTAGCCTCCTGCCACCCACCGGTGATGCTCCTGTATGATGGTGATGTCACCGATCGGAAAAAATTTTTTGGCAATTTTTTTCAAAATTTTCCGGCCGTTTCCCATTTTTTCGGCGACCGGAATTTTTTTTTGGCAACAGGCATGATGGGAATCAAATTTTTTCACATGGACAGTGACGATCATTTCAAAGTCAAATTTTTTCCCATGACTGGTTTTTTCCAGTGAGCTCCTTTTTGGAGGTGCAGTTGATTTTTTGGCCGTAACTTGAGCATACGGTCTCCATTTTTGAAAAATGAAATATTGCCGGAAAGGTGTTTCTGAGATAGACTTGATGATGCTAGTCTTGTTCTCTAATTCGATTGTTTAAGCTCCCTTTTTTGGCATTAAAGTAGAGGCTTCCATTTCTTCCATCTCTGCATCTGGCGTCCAGGTTTTCTTCTCATTTTTTATGCTTTCAGTAATTGTTTCTTTGCTGTACGGGGGATAGAATCATACATTGTGGGGGGGGTGATTTTTATTTCTATCATTTACATTCAGAAATTACCCTTCTACTTTCATCTTCTTCTTCTCTCAATGTCGGACCCCTCTGTGGCCCGGCTGACACCGCACAATTACCACACTTGGAAAGCACACATGACCAGGCTACTCATGTCACGTGGCTTATGGTCATGACTAGATGAAAACCAACCTATCCTGTAGCATCCTTTTGAGATTCTTCAGCATAGGAATAAAATGGATGAAGCCATGGGCTTAATTGCACTGAACATCTCTGACAGTCTCCTTTTTAACCTGGATGGTTTGACAACTCCTAGGGCCATTTGGGGCAAGTTTTCAGATTTGTTTGGCATAGTGAATGAGTTTCGGGAACTACAGCTTGATGCAGAGCTGACCACTTTGACTCCTACCAACTTTCCCACTATGGAGGACTTCTTGATGAAGTTCAAATCTCTGCGCTCAGTTTTGTAGGGATGTGGGAGAAATAAGACAGATGATGAGTGTATCTTCCTGATACTCTCAAAGTTGAGAGGATAGGATCAAATCTTTTCTTCTACTTTCTACTCCACCATGTATGCTTTGGGTACTAGACACACCATGCCTACATTCGAGACATTCTGTGATCAGTTTACATGGGAACAGGCAAAGATCCAACAGATGGATGCTTCTGGCTCTTCTATCCAAGCATTGGTTGCTCAGTCTTCACAGGGGAAACCAAAAAAGAAAGCCAAACCAAAGAAAGATTCACTAGGCAATGAGTATTCCTCCAAACCTACATAGAAAACTGATTCCAAACCTCTAGCTAACCCTTCCAAGGGTAAATCTTCTTTGAAGTCTACTGAGTCTACCTCCAAGACTAAGAAGAAATCAGTTGAGACCTATAGTTTTTCTGGCAAGAATGGACATCCTATTTCTAGATGCTAGAAACATTTGGAGGCTTTAGAGGAAGCCATGCAGGAGCATCACATTTCAGTTCCCCAGTCCACATCCTCCCCTGCAGGGAAAGGTCATGCTCTTACTGCATGAGCTACGACTTCTGGGCCCACCTAGATTCTTGATTCCTGTGCCTCTCATCACCCGAATCACACTCAGCAGCTGGTCACCTCACTTTCTCCTTGTGCTACTTCATAGATTGCTGTTGGGAACTCATCTCATCTTTCTATTTCCTTAGCTGGGGGTTCTCTTCAGGATGTTCTTTTTGTCCCTGACATTTCGATGAACCTATTGTCTATCTATCAAATTTTCCACTCTGGCTCTGGTAAGACAGTTGAGTTCTCACCACATGATGTGGTTATTCAGGACTTACATGATTCTGATATGATTGTGGCTACTGGGAGTGTTGACACTGCATCCTGCCTATACAAATTTGATGGATTTGAGTCTTCTACTGGCACAGGTTCCTGTCTTAAAGAACATGCAGATTCAGTGAGAAAACTTTGGCATGAGCATTTGGGCCATGCCAATTACCGATATCTTCAGCAGATGAGCACAGAGGCACTTGTTCTTGGGCTTCCATAGATTACTTGCACTAATGGGGTTTGTCAGGGTTGTGTTCTTGGCAAACAACATAGGGATCCTTTTCCTCACGGATGAGCTACTCGTGCCTTGGCACCATTGGAGTTGATTCATAGTGACCTCATGTCATTTCCTACTCCTTTTTTTGGTGCCAGATATGTGCTTACTTTCATTGATGACTTCTCCAGGCGCACATGGGTGTACTTTTTGAAGTACAAGTATAATGTCTTTGATTCATTTTGAGTCTTTAAGACATTTATGGAGAAGCAATCTGGTCTTTCTATTCGTTGGATACACACAGATAATGGGGGGAGTATGTGAACCAAGCTTTTAGGGATTTTTTCTCTGAACATGGTCTTCAACATCAGTTTTTAGTGCCCTACACCCCTCAGTAGAATGGTGTGGCAGAGAGAAAGAATAGAACACTTCAGGAGATGGCTAATTGTATGATACAGTCTAGGTCCATGGATTCATCTTTTTGGCCAGAGGCAGTCAATTGTGCCAACTATATTCAGAATCACATGCCTCACAAGTCAGTTCGATAAATGACTCCTAAGGAGGCTTGGTCTCATGTCAAGCCTGATGTATTTTCATTCTGAGTTTTTGGTAGTGAAGCATGGGCATTTGTGCCTGACACTCAGAGGAGAGAAATGGAGTGGAAGAGCCAACACCTCATTTTTTTTGGCTACTGCAAGGATGTTAAGGCATATAGGTTGTTTGATCCTGATTCCAGAGAGGTGCTATTTTGACGGGATGTCCAGTTTGATGAGCGCCTTCCTGTAGTAGATACCCCACTTATAGAGTCTACTTCACTTACCACTACTCCCTCATCTCTTCCAGTTTCTTTTCAGGATGATGAGGATGATGATCTTGGTGATCCCCATTTACCTCCACCAATGCCTAGATGGGCTTGTGTTACAGTTGATGCTACAGGATCTCTGGCTGGTGACCCTTCCACTTCCCATCGCACCCTGTCTCATATTGCAGGTTCTAGTCTTCAGAGTCATGCTATTTGTGGTGATCCTTAGACATTTGTAGCCACGACAGGACATACTGAGTGGGACAGTGCTATGGAGGAGGAGTATTCTTCTTTGATGAAGAATCACACTTGGGGTCTTTGTTCTCTTCCTAAGGGAAGAAAGTTAGTGCGATGCAAGTGGTTGTATCATACTAAGTTTTCTGTTGATGGTTCTATTGATAAGTACAAGGCACATCTTGTTGCAAAGGGGTTTTCACAAATTGAGGGTATTGATTACACTAAGACATTTGCCCCTGTCGCCAGGATGAACTCTATTTGCCTTGTCTTATTCCTCGCAGCTTCTCAGGGATGAACCATTTTTTAGATGGATGTGAAGAGTGCATTCTTGCACAGTGATCTTACTGAGGAGATTTACATGGAGCAGCCTCAGGGATTTGTGCAGGATTCCTCCTTGGTTTGTAGACTTTGGTGTTCTTTGTATGGTCTCAAATAGGCCCCTCAGGCTTGGTATGAGAAGATGGACTCCTTTCTACTTTCTACAGGATTCACATGCTTTCAGTCCAATCTTACAGTCTACATTAAGCATCTTGAGGATGAGGTTTTGATCCTTGTGCTATATGTTGATGATCTTCTCATCACAAGTAGCTCATCTTCTATGATTCAGGATGTTCAGCGGACATTGATGGAGCAGTTTGTGATGACTGACCTTGGTCTATTACATTTCTTTCTAGGTTTGCAGATTGTTCACTCCCCTACTTGGATCTTTGTATACTAGCAGAAGTATGCTCTTGACATGCTTCGGCACTTTGATATGCTTGATTGCAAGCCTGATCCCACACCTTTTTAGTCAGGTGTTACTTTATCTACCTCTTGCACTTCACCTTCAGTGGATCCTACATTGTATCAGTAGTTGGTTGGCAGTTTGTTATACTTGACACACACTCATCCTGATCTGTCCTTTGTAGTTGGTCTAGTCTATCAGTTCTCACATGAGCCTCATGAGAGTCATTGGCAAGCTGCCAAGCATATTTTGAGATACATTCAGGGAACACTTATGTATGGCATTCATTACACATTAGGGGCTCCTCACATTGTTGGCTACACTGACTCAAATTGGGATGGTGATGTTGATGATCGAAAGTCTACTTCTGGCTTTGTTTTTTGTCTTGGCTTTGGTCCTATCACAAGGTCGTGCAAGAAGCAGAATGCTCATGTACTTTCATCTATGAAGGATGAGTACAGAGCAGTAGTGCATGCTAGTTAGGAGATTCTCTAGCTTCAACAGTTGATGACTGAGTTTGGCTTTCCTCGTGATCGTCCCATTGTTCTATGGTGCGATAATCAGAGTGCTATTCACATTTCCCACAACCCGTTGGAGCATCAGCGCACTAAACACATTGAGCTTCATATGCATTTCATCTGTTAGCAGATTCAAGATGGTGTTCTCACTTTGGTGTACATTCCCACTAACACGCAGGTTGCTGACATCTTCACCAAACCTTTTGCATCTCCGCGCTATCTTCAGTTGCATTCTATGCTTGGGGTGACGAAAGTTTTCCTTGGGGGGTCTTGTTGAGGCCTTCCTTCCTTCATGTTTTTTTTCAGGGTTTTTGTTTATCTCTTTTTGGAGAGGGGTTTTCCCCACTGGGTTTTCTCCTTTATCTCTGGTTCATAGAGATTTCCTTGTATTGGGTACCTGATCAGGCCTTATTGCCGAGACCCTCTTTTCCTGCATTCATAGCTGTGCTAGGTTAGCTTACCTCCTGATTTTCTCTTAAGTGGGGGTGTTAGAGTATCTATTTATCTTCACTTATTAATTAGATCATGTTGATTCAATTATTAAGTTGTCTATGTACTCTTTTTTCACTTAAGCTGTCTCTTAGGTGCATATAATTAATATTTCAGATTAATTACATTGCGCAACCTAGCTTTTACCTTTTTAGGGTTTCGTTCACCTTTAAGGTTGAAATTTTGTAATTATTATTTCATCACTTTGGAAATACAATTTACTCTCACTCTGCTGAGATTTTCCAAACCCTTGCTTCTGTCTCTTTGGTTTCCTTTCAGCAACAGGTTATTTTCATGTAGGTGTTCTTGGCGATCTGTGAAGTTGGATTTCTCAACTTCTACAATGTATTCCTTAAAAAAAAATTGTTACCTTAATATTGGTTTTATCCTTGTTTCCAAGGATTCCTTGGTGGAACATTACACAATATCTGGTCTAGTTATAGTAAGATACAAAAGATTTCCAACAAGTTGTCTATAAAATTTTATATCCACCTTCTTTTGAGTAGAGTTAGCACCCATTTTGAATCCTACTTGACATGGTGTAGTAGATGGTTACAATCAGTAATGTTGTATTTTATTAATACATCAAGAACATATTTTGTTTGAGAAAGCATAATCCTTCCTTATTTCTAAACTTGTATGCCCAAGAAATAATGCATTAATCCTAGATTAGTCACTATGTTTTACATACACATCTGGACCAAGTTTACTTATTTTGAATTCTGCATATATGAAGTACTCATCTATTTTGGAGTACCATGCTCTTGGTGCTTTCTTAAGACCATATAATGGTTTTTGAATCTACACACCAAATTTTCTTCACCAACTTTAACAAATCCTAGTGGTTTTTGCATGTAAATTTCCTCTTTTAAATCACCATGTAGAAATGCACTTTCTACATCCTTTTGGAAAAACTTTAACTGAATTTGGCAGCTACAACAACAATTTTACATATGAAAGTCATTTTAGCAACTAGAGCAAAGGTTTTAGTATAGTCAATACCTTCTGTTCGTGAGAAGCCTTGAGCCTCTAGCCTTGCCTTATGTTTTTCAATAGCTCCATCTGAGGCAAACTTTTTTCTGTAGGTCCATTTGCAACTAACCATATTTTTCCCTTCTGAAAGCATTGTTAATTCCCAAGTTCCATTTTTTTATCAAAGAATTGTACTCAGCTTGCATAGCTACTTTCCATTCATCTTTTCCTTTTTCTTCATCATATGTGCTTGGAGTGTCAACTTGCATCAGCTTATCGATAAGAGCATAGATAGAAACCATATTTCTAGGTCCTTCTTGGAAAATTTATTAAATGATTCTAGTTTTCTATGTATTTTCATCATCACTTTCACTTGATTCTTCAACTCGTGTCCCTTCTCCTCTTGCAAAATATTGCACACCTTGATTTTGATCATTAGTAGAAGTGGATTTATCTTCTTCAGTTAACATTGGATAGTAAGATAATGTAATGACTACTTTCAATATCTTCATCAAACCATACATTCCTTTTGATATGAATTTCATTTGTTTTACGATTGTATAACCTATATCCTTTTGACTCATCACTATACTCGACGATTATGCAGTTCTCACTTTTTCTTTCAAGTTTGTTCCTTCCTTCATCATGAATGTGGGCATACACATTACAACCAAAGAAAAAAAAATGAGATACTGCAGGCTTTCTTCCACTCCACGCCTCCTCTGGTGTTATGTTTAAAACTACCTTAGTAGGTGTTCTATTCAAGATATTTACAATAGTTTGAACTACTCCAGCCCAAAATTTAGCTTCTATATTTCTAGAATGAAGCATACATCTAGCCATTACTATTATAGTTCTATTTTTTCTTTCAGCAACCCCATTTTGTTGGGGTGAATAAGAAATAATTGATTTTTTCTTTATGCCATGCTCTTTTCAAAAATCCAAGAATGCTTTATTCATATACTAAGTTCGTCTATCTGTACTTATTATATTTAGACATTTTCCACTTTATTTTTTAGTCAAAGATTTAAACTCTTTAAACTTATGAAACACTTCATCCTTCTTTTGTAAAAAATACACCCAAATTCTTCTTGTATACTCATCTATAAAGGTGAGAACATACCTTGATCCTCCAAGTGAAGGTGTTTTAAAAGGACCCGTAAACGCCTAAAATCGTCCCTTTTACATTATAATTATTTAATTAATTATATTTGTTTTATTATTCCACCTATTTAATTAAATTTATTTATTAAATTTGGTTCATCCTCTATAGTATTTAAGTGTAATTTAAATACCCCCCTTAAGTGTATTACATTTTATTTAATACATGTAACACCCCAAAATTGACATCTTTCAACCCTAACCAATTGTGTTGAATTTGTCATTCTTCTGAATCATCAAAGTCCTATTGTACTAGGCAATTCTGAGTTTTGACTGACTCTACTCAACCTGTGTGTCAAATGCAGAAAATCCTAAATCTGCATTAATCATACATTATATTTAATTCCTAAATATCTATTGGCTAAATAAACCTTATGATTGAATTAATTTAATTATAAAGTCCTAGCACTTTAATTAAATTAAATTCACCCCTTTTAGCTAAAATACATAAAAAGGGATTAAATAATATTTAATTATTAAATAAATATCCTCATTTCAATAATTAAATTTAATTATTTAGATAATTGAGAAAAATAGATTTATCAGGTCATATTCTATCTATTTAATTAAATATTCTCTTCAGTTCAGAAATAGAAGCTTTGAATTAACTATGCTTTAAAGAGAAATAAAATAGTTAAATCATAAATAAAATAGTTAAAACAAAAGAAAAAAACAATTTATTTCTTTCTTTTAAAGAAAGCTTTCTAATCTGAAGTAGCTTTTCTATCTGTTTTATTTCAAAAGAGGAAACTTTCTATTTTGAACAGCCTCTGAGTCTATATAAGAACTCCCATTCCTCATTCAAAACCCTTCCTAAATTTCTAGTCTTACGCATTGTTAGAATACTAAATTGTTGCTACATTCTTAGTTCATAATCTCATATAGAATAATCTCATTTTGCAATAGATTAATTTCTATTTCTAGAATAATTGCATTGAAATCATGGCATAGTTTTAATCTCATTTCTAGTTTAATGGATCATTTATATTAATCTTGCATGTTTCATTTCTAGATTAATCATTGCATTGCATTCATGGAAGCATAAATCCTTCATTCTAGATTGGTCTATGGTTGTGAGACTCTCATTCTGAGAGCTATTTTGAAACCCCTTCTGGATAGAAGGCAACAGGTCGAATCATGCAGACAGGCAAGATGAATAATCTCATATTCATTCTTGTGTGCATCTGATGAATAAGGACTATGTTGAAGTGTATGGTTGATTGATAAGGACAAATTTACCACATACATTTATGGTGCCCACCGTGGGGCCCGAGGTAATCTATTCTGGCCCCATTTCATTACACTTTTTTTCATTTTTCTGCATTCTATCCATACTGCTATGTTTTAATATCGCGTGAACTTTTGTAGCGTCTCGCACAAACTTTCTTGTTCTTCGTGGGGCTTTCAGAACTTCTTCGCGTGATCTAGGATAAATCATCACATGAAATTCAATAACAGAGATTTTATTTGATATCTCTTGTCTCAGTTTTCTAACCATCTGCTATTTTATGACATCTGTGTTTCTCTAATTTTATCTTCTGGAATAGCTTAACAGTTGTTTGCAGGACGCTAAGATAAAGAAAAGAAATCATAAACTTCTAACGTGTTTATTGCAGGATGCTAAAATGAAGAAAATCATTACAAACTACTAATATGTTTATTGCAGGACATTTGTCGAAGACCTTGCGTGTTTTCAAAAATTCTCATATCTATTTTTAGTAGTTTGAACACACTTCGGTTGGTGCTTAAAATGAATCGTGACTGAAGTGTTTTCTAGATTGTAATTCCAAGAACTACATGAATGTATCCTCTCCCCTCGCCTTTATGGATATTGGGTGTAAGAGAATTTCATGTGATTCTTCTAGAGTGGCTACCTCTCGAGAGCTTTAGCAGAGTCGGTGAGAGTGGATGCCCAACTGGTAACAGGCTAAATCCAAGCCCTTCCAAACTGGTATACAAAAAATGCTAATGTGATTAATGTCACAATAGATAGGTGTGAATTCATTGTGGAAATCAAAATCTCCTCCAGTACCCTAGTTGTGCGTTAAAGTCTTGACATCGTTAAGGTGAAAGCCTTGCTTTGAAAGGATTGGGAGAGCCCCCTTAATTGGGAAAATGACTTGATCACAACCACCTAAATGAATGTCCTTACTACAAAATGTTGTTCTAGTTTCCAAAAACTCTCTATCTATTGGTGTGGAAGGTCAGAGACTGAATAAGATGCCCCACACCCTTACGACTCTTAGTAGAGACAACAACCCTTTGGGAAGCAATTCCTTTGGGGTTTGAAGCTTGGTGTGCCTGAGAAGTGAGTGCACATGTAAGGAGGAGCCTGTGCCTCCAAGCTTCTAAGTTGTCCGCTAAGAGTAGGTGTAGCTGAACTTTGGTTCAAGTGGGGATTCAATAGATACTATCCTGGCTATCCTAGGATTGTGATGTTTCTGTTATGGTTTAACAAACATTCTATTTAATGTGTTTTGCGTGGGTCTATCATTTGAACAATCAAAACTATCGTCAAAACACATAAACTGTCAAACTTGAACATGTCCAAAAAAATCTAAAACTCAAACTATCTATTAGAAAACAATATGATTTTATCTCAGGAAATGCAATCTGGTCTTAACTGTCTGATTATGTAGACTTTCATTTATCAAAATTGCATATTTTCGCGTGACATTCTACCAATATTTGCATCACTATCTGAGAATCTTCGCGTGACACGCTACCAATTGTCACACAATATTTTGCAAACTTTGCTGTCATTCTATTCACATTTTTTTCACCAGTCTGGCATCATTCTTCATGCGAGACTGCAAAGTTTCACGTGCGTCAGTGAGAATCTTCCCATGAGAATGCACTTCTTCGCGCAAGTCTAAAGCTTTTTTCCAAAATAGTGAGCTAATTCCCATCAGTCAAGCGTACTTCTATCTAATCTAGTCTCTGATCTGGGTCTATTTATCTACCTTCTATCTTCACACAGTCAAAAAATTGGTTTCTTGGGTTGAGGATTATGTGATTCTTGCTTAAACTGGTCTCGTCTCATATATTTTGGTCTATTTCTACTATGTTGTCATGCCTTGTGTCACAATAGTCATCTCTTGGCTATTCTAGCCTCATCTCCGATGATTTGCACCAAGGATACTTCACCTTTTGGCACTTCTTGTGCAGTTACTTTGAGATAGTTTCAAGTTTGGTCCTAACTCACATCCCTTGTTCAATATTTTTCTATGACTGTCACAACTCGAAGTGGCAAAACATTTCCTTCAATCAATCAAGATGAATCTGTACTTTCCACACCATTGCCGGTTACATCTAGTGAGGAATCATCTTGATCTCCTTCTCCGGTATGCCGACCTTATATTAAACGGTCATTTCTAGTGGATTTTAGTCAGGTTTGAAACCCTTTGTTCCAAGAGGACCCAAATTCTGAGAACATTCAAACTTTTCATACCGAGTCTTTACACATTGAACACTTGCATTCTAGAAAAATGATAGATCATAGTCAACTAGGTTGACCCTATTTCAACCAGACTAAAAACCCTCCTCTCCAAGAATAGATAACCCAAGGGGATATCTTAGACGCTCGCAATAATAAAAATTTCATGAGAATGATGGCGGTCATAATTAATGAAGAGAAGGAGAAATACCTTCTCGAATTGGCCACACAAGGAGCTAAACTTCCCTCTGATTACAAGGTAGAGACACTTATTGAGAAAGAGGAAGAAACTAAAAAATCCCGCTTGCAAAAGAAAATGCAAGGCATGCAAGAACAACTCCTTCAACTCATGAAGGAGAAAGACAAACCTACAACTCAATTTACAATAGAAATTATTTGTCCTTTCCCATTTGATAAGAGTTTATGCATGCCTTCATTTCCCAAAGGAGTTGAACTTCCCAAATACGATAAATACTTGGGTACATCTGACCCCCAAGACCATTTGAGAGAGTTTGGTGCTCTCTCTATGGAGTTTATACATGACACAACCTATCTCATGCATCTCTTCCCATTTAGTTTGGGAGGGTCAACTATGGAGTGGTTCTCTAGACTACCAAATGGCATCAAAACTTTTGACAAAATTGCCAATTTATTTCTACAACACTATTCTCACAACATCCAACATCCGGTTCATATCCGAGATCTTTACAACTTGAAACAAAATCATGGGGAATCCTTCTTGACATTTCTCCAAAGATGGAGACAACTTTATACACGATATTCTTGCAAGATACCTGAATCTGAAAAAGTTGGACATCTTTCTCGACAATCTTCTCCCCAACTTTGGATATCAAGTACAGTTGTAAGGTCCTTTAACTTTTGATGACATGATTAAGCAAGCTATGAGAATCGAGCCATTTATGATCAAGAAAGGAGAATTGACCTTACACAAGGAAAATAAACAAGGGTCTTCCTCCTCAAGCAAAGATAAACCCAAATTTCCCAACAAGAACCAAAATGTTGTGAATGATGGAGTTGTAGACAATGTGACTCCCAAGCCTCCCAAGGATTCCTTTAATCTCACTACCATGATGCAAGCAGCCAAAGCTACTGAATAGGCTACTGCAAATTCCAAACTGAGTATTTCATGATTTTTTGGATCTAAACCTTGGACTCCTAGACCCAAGCATGAGTTCACTCCTTTAGGAGAACCTCTTGTTGCGGTTTACAAGACTCTCTTGGACAACCATTTTCTCACTCCACTGGATAATTCATGACCTTATGATCCGCAACCATGACCCTCTTGGTGGAATGAATCCACTTATTGTGATTTTCACCAAAACAAAGGTCATAAAATGGCTACTTGTCTTAAATTGCGGCATAAAATCTACGATCTCATCGATAGTGAGGTTATTGCTGTGGGAGGTCACAACAAGAATTATGGTCACCAAGATTTCAAAGACCCATCTCCTCTTCATGGAAAATGAGAATCATCTAAAGGCAAAAATACTGATGCCAAGGTCAACTATACATACACCAATAATGAAAATGTGATTAATATGGTTGAACCTGTTGATACTGAATACTGTAACATCATGATTCTCAAGGGAAGGGAAGATACTCCCAAGTCCAAAACACCTTTCATTTTGTGAGGGTCTATGCCTCAGTCTTCCAAACAAGAACAACCTCAGGTCAGGGCTAATGTTGTTACTCGATCTCACGCTAAGATCATCCTCAAAGGTGCTGAGCCTTCTATATCTACATCAACACAACCTTCAGACAAAGCTAATGTTGGCTCTGCCAATAAGAATCCAAAATTGGGTTCCTCATCTAATGCTTCCAATTAGAGCATTCTCGATCAATTGCAATGTACTAATTCCCAGATAACTATTTTTGAGCTGCTAAAAATCTCCCCTGCTCATAGGGAAATTCTGGACAAAGCCCTCATCAAGGCAAACTTCCCAAAAGATCTTGATCTTGACCAGTTTCAATCCATGGTAGGTCACTTGACCTCCTCCCATTATTTGTCTTTCTCTGAGGAAGATGACCATTCTTTGAGTCACCCACATAATAACCCTCTGCACATTGAAGTCATGATTGGTCCAAAGTGTATTCACTGTGTTCTCATAGATAACGGCACTGGTCTTAATATTTTCTCTACTAGTTTCCTTACTGAGTTAGGCTATGAAAAAGACTACATTGATGCCCAAAAAAAGATTACTATTAAGGCCTATGATGAAGAAGAATGCAAATCTAAGGGGATAGTTGTGTTTCCAATCAGATTTGGTCCTATTGAAAGAGATGTTATTTTTCAAGTGCTTGACATTCCTTTGGCATACAATATTCTATTAGGCAGGACATGGATCCATGAAATGTAGGCTGTCCGTTCCATGTACCATCAGTGCATTAAGTTCCCATTCCAAGGATCTAAAGTGACTATACCCGCTAATTGTAAGGAAACTCAGGTGCGGAAACAACTTCCTACGCTAATCTCTATAGGAAAGTATTATGCGAAATTATTTTAAACCCTTACAATTTCAGATTCGTTAACTACTTTAACAAAGATATTGCAACCACATACCATGCATATAGAAAAGTAGAGAATGACACAATGATTTACCCTGGGGAAAACCTTTCGGT
>MU223906.1:4658-27228 GCA_018584345.1 Thuja plicata
ATATATCTAATGTATAATATATGGCTATTGATAGAAAAGAAAAGAGTATAACAAAATTGGTTCTGCAACTCTACACATTGAGAGTGTGTGGCACCCACTCGGCCCTTCGTACCGAAAGGGCCTTTAATGCTCCCACCGCCTTCTAATAAAGATGGCCTCTTCTTTAGACGGACCCATTTTTGCTGTTGGAGTCATCGAGAAGAAGGCCGCCTCTAAACCGCGACCTCAAAGCAAGACCCTAAGACATTCAGACATGCCCTAGTCAGATCAAAGACCATGCTAAATGGTACAAAGTTCCTCGACAAGTAGCAAGAAACAAGCCCAGAAGGAAACGATGGACATGGAACAAGAGGTAAGGTTTCTGCATCCAAATTTCTTATCATTTATGCAAATCCTTATATGGTAGATGTAATTAAGACAGAGAGAAGTAAGCTATGTGATTCTGCTATTTTCTTGGCTGCTCAAGATGTTAATAAACTGCCTTCCCGTGTTTTTATGAATAATTGGTTACACTCGGTATGGGGTTCTAAAATAGGGCTTAAGTTTTTGTTCTATAGGATGTTACAAAAAGAGCTATTCATTATTATTTTCAATGACTCCATTAGCCAAAAGACTGTGGTTGATAGGCAATACTAGACTATTGGTGCCTGTAATTTATGTGCCCTAAGTTGGTCGAGCAATGCAAACCTCGAATAAATTATGGCTCTTTCTTGCCCGACATGGATTACTATTAAACAAATCCCCCCTTTTCTCTAGAATGTACTTGCAGAAGCCCTCGACTCTCTGGGTAGAGTTATCTGCATCAATCAATCCAATGTTCTCCTCCCCCATATGGATGCTAGGATCTTGATTTCTCTCAAACCTGGCATCGATATCACTGAAACCCTAATATTTGATTTGGAAGGAGAACATTTCTCTTGCCCTTTAGAGTTTTTGGGTGGTCTAAATTCATGTTTCCTGTGTAGGAAAGACGGTCATAGAAGAAGGAATTGCCCTTTGTTAGGCCCCAAACCTAAGCATCGACCCTCCGTCAGACATGACTAGACTCTGCCTAATCATAACATCTCTAGTCTCAAATCCCCACCTCCCTCTGCTCCTTAAAGCAATGGTCCTTTGATTCTTCATGCCCCAGAGACTGTCCCATGCTCTTCAGTACTACCCAATCCCATTGTTTCCTCCCTTGATGATTTGTCCTTGTCTCTTGGACTAGATTTAGCAAGATTGAACACACAAAATACACTAGAATACACAAGAAGTGGGGAAAAGATTCCTCCTACCCCTAAGAATAAACATAGAAGACAGTCCAAGAATGCACAACAATTGGCCTTGGACAAAATCAAAAAATTTGATGGCTCATCCAAGAGGAGGAGAGGAAATGGAATGAAAACCTTGTTGATCAACCTACCCCTCTTGGTGACCCCACCCACTATAGTTTGGATAATACAGAGAATAATGATAAGGTGACCTCAGATAGAGATAAGGCTGGGGCCAAGGAAAGGGGTATAGATGACATGGATACTTCAGATGATAAGAATGATACTTATGCACTGGCTTCTTCTGTCAGTAGCTCTCTGCATGAATTTGACCTATTAGTCATTCCTGCAAACCCTCCTAACTCCCCCCCCTTACCTGTCCACCATCTGAGCTTTCGGGTCATACCCTCCATGTTACCCCTGCTAGATTGGATGGTGTCAGCAAGAGGGGTGAAGTTGATTCACATAAGTAGATCCAAGGGTCTTCCCTCAAAGATGTCTTTAGTGAGAAGGGCATCAACCAAAATTTGGCCATTGTTCCTTTTATTGATAGCCCTTCGAAAGAAGTCCTTAAATACAACAAAGTCAAAAGAATACCAAGAGTCGCCAACTCTCTACCTAAAGGAGAGGGTCCCATGGTGGAAGGGGAGGATTTAGGCCCTATAAAGGGTAAGAAAAAAAGAGGTAGACCAATAGGCTCTAGTAACAATAAAGAACCTAGAGATACACACACTAATGGAATCCCTAAATGCTTCTCAAGCTTTAGGAATGGCTCTAAATCCCCTGCTTGAGTGTATGGACCTCAAAATAGCCTCTTAGAATATCAGAGGACTAGAATCCTCTGACAAAAAATACATAGTCCAGAGATTTAGGAGAGCCAATAAGGGGTTTGATTGCTTGATGCTTCAGGAAGTCAAAGCCAACAAATTCTCTCTAGATATATCTCTCAAATGCATTTGGAGAGAAGCTTCTTCATTCTCCTCCTCCCATAACCAAGGGAAAGGTGGAATCTCCATCCTCTTTAGTCCCCTATGGGCCAATAAGGTATTGAAGTGGGGTACTTCACCTTGCAATAGGGCAGTCTGGATTATACTTGAAGACCACAAAATTAAGTTTGGAATATGCTTAATATATGCTCCTAATGACTATAGGGAGAGGACTGAGCTTTGGAAATGGTTAGGCTCTCTGATCCCCTGGATAGTGGGAGGCGACTTCAATATGGTAGACAAATCTCAAGATAAGCTAGGGGGTAACAAGTTGGAAAGGAAAGGACATGAATAGTATTTTTTGAATAGATTCCTCAATAAACATAAACTTACTGGCCCCTAAGAGGTAATAAGGATGACCATAAAGATATATGGTACACCTGGTGCAACTTTCAACAAGACAGTAAGAGGATAAACTCTTGATTGGACCAATTTTACTTTAACCATGAAGCTTTTAAATTCCATAAGGATGAGGTAGGCAGGGCAGTAAGAGTCCTCCCCTATACCCTCTCTAATCACCATCCCATCACGACCATATTTATGTCCTCTAACCACATCCCTAAGAGATGTCCTGGGCATGGATCCTTCTGCCTCAATACCTCCCTGCTGGAGGAACCAGACATTAGTAACACAGTCTTTATGATTATATGGTTTAATGACTTTGTGGCTAAACACTATAGTGTTAGAGACAAATGGGCCCAAAACATTTCCACTTGGATAACTCTGTTCCAAACTGCATAAGGAAAGAAAGCTAGGGATGAAAGATGGGCAGAGGGTTCATTACAGGAACAACTATCAAGTATAGAATTAGAGCTTAAAAATAACCCCTCCTCAAAGGTGGCCACTCTTAATATGGCTAAAATAAAGGATGATCTCAGGAAAATCCAGAATGAGAAGCTCAAGGGAATTTAGATCAGATCCAGAAGCAATTTGTTGGAACATGGTGACAAAGGTTCCAAGTTTTTCTTCAATCTCCTTAAATAGAAAGAAACAAGAGGTAGGACTGAGGAAATATGGGCCGAGGGTTGCAAGATTGATGACCAATCAGAGATTCTCCTTACCTTCAAGAACTTCTACCATAATCTATTTACCTCCCAAGAGAACAGAGTTGAGATGGCAGAAGCTAGGACTAAAATTAGCCAAGTGATCCCCAAAAAAATGAATGAGGAAGACTCATCCCTAGTCAATCTGCCTATTGGTGTAGAATAAATCAATGATTCCATTACTCAGATGGCTTTAGGCAAGGCCCCTGGGCCAGATGTGCTACCTATAGAGTTCTACAAGAAGTACATAGATTGGATTGGCCAAGACCTATTGGAGTTGTATAACGAAGCATTTGAGATTGGAAGTTTGGGAAAATAAGTCAACAATGGTGTCATTAAACTAATCCCCAAAGAAGGTGAGAGATCACTAATAAAGATCTGGAGACCTATCACTCTCCTTAATTCCTCCTATAAGATCATATCCAAAGTCTTGGCTACTAGACTCAAGAAGGTGCTTCCCAAAATCATTGATTATAGCCAGGCTGGATTTGTGAAAGGTAGGTACATTCTAGAAAATGTAGTTACCTATTGGGAAGCTATGGAGTGGGAAAAGGAGTCTAAGAAACAAGCATGTATGCTCTTTCTATACTATGAGAAATCCTATGACATGATCGAATGGGATTTAATATACATGATGATGGCAACATTGGGAATCCCCAATAACTTCATTAATATGGTCCAAACCTTAATGAAAGGGGCTCATGCAAGGGTGGAGGTAAATGGTGCTAGATTATAATGCTTTGAACTGACTAGGTCTATAAGGTAGGGGTGACCTCTGGCCCCCATCCCTGTTTGTAATAGTAGCAGAAGCAGTTGGACATCTCATCTCTAACCATTCCATCATACCAAGAGTCAGAGGTGTTATATTGCCTGAGAATAAGGAGATTTCAAACATTCAATTTGCTGAAGTCACAACCCTGGTACTAAAATTGGAGTCAGAGAATTTAACCTTCTTCATGGATAAAATGAATATATTTTTCTCTGCCTCAGGCAGTAAGATCTCTATGGAGAAATCCTTGTTCCTGGGGTGGACAGTAGAACCTCCTTATTGGCTCTCTAGATGGAAATTCATATGTGAAGGACCTGATTTGCAAGTCAAATACCTTGGCATCCCCTTCTCCCTTAATCCTAACCTTAAATCCATGTGGGAGATGGTTAAGGAGAAAGTGGATAAAAAACTTAACAAATGGGACAACCAATATCTTTCCATGGCAGACGGAATTCAAGTGTGCCAAAAGGTGACGTCATCCTGTATTGTCTTAAAATGGAATCACTTCCATGTTAAGAACATTTAGCCCTCCTTAGGGGATGTTTTTGACCACCATCATATTGTCCCCTCATTTCTGCATCATCTCCTGCTTCTGTGCCTGTTTAGGACCCTGATTGGGCGTCTCCAAGCACCTTCTATCCCACCTGACACTTTTTCCAGGGGTTCTGACCCCCTGGGTCAAGTCCAAACTTGACCTTAACCTAGGTTAGGTTCAACCTTAACCTTGACCTAGGTCCCCCTTCCAAATCTGGAATCTTGTCGGCTTTCGGAGGTCATCAGAAATTCATTTTCCCACTTCCGGGTCAGTTGTTTTGGGCTCCAAAGCGGCAAATCCTAAATTATATTTAATATAGGTCCTCTTCTAGAGGAATGGGTCTAATTGTAATTTAATTCTCCTACATTTTCCTCTCTAGAAGATTTTTCCCTAGTTTCATATAAAAGGAAGCCTTTCTTTCTCATTTTCTCTAAGCGATATTGAGCAATAAGAAGTCTTCTAAGTGCAAAAAAGCTCTAACCAAGATTATTTAAAGAAGCAAAAGGTTCAAGCATCCATTGTTCTAAATGTTCTCAAGATTTCAAGGTGTTCAAGTCTTCCTCTTAAGCATTCAAGCTCTCCATTGAAGATCAAGGATTCAAGCTTTCAAGCCTTTGAAGGGATTTGGTTCAAGCATTCAAGATTTGTCATTCAAGCCCTAAATCTAGCCATCATGATGGTGTGATCTTCCTTCAAGATCCTTTGTGCATCCTCAAGACTCTTTCATCATCTCTTCAAGGTGGATTTCAAGCATACAATCATGGAGGTTTATGGTTTATAAAGTCCATGCTTTCATATTTACATATTTATCTACATTTGAATTATAATTGGATGTATATTCAATATCATAGCTTCATTATTAGATTCAATTCTACTACTTGCTAGCATTCTATAATTTATTGATTTCAAGGTTAATTCCTGAATTGGGGTTTGAATAAGGCAAACCCCTCCCCCCCCAACAAACAAATCTCTTTTTCTTGCAGGTACAGGTTCAGGATTGAAGATTTGAACTCATATTTGGATACCCTTTTCAGCGAACTATCGGGATCCACGAACAAATTCTTTGTCGGACCTGTGCAAGTCAGGGTCGAGATTATTGGGTCAACGGTGAGATTAGTGGGTCAAGGTCGATATTTTTATCAAGACAGTGTTGGATCGGAAAAAAATTTATGGGTTTTGTTTGTCTCTGCATTTCCTTTCCGGATCATACTTTGGATTTTCCAGAAATAAAGTACAGACTCCAGAAAATAGCATTCTTTGATCTACAATTTTTAAGGTTATTACTTCCTCTCATCCTTTTCAATTACTATTATATATCATATCTCACTAATTATAAAATAGAATTTGAGATCTTCTTCCTTTCTCTCATTTCCAAATGATTGATTCACTTATGCATTGATCCTTCTTTTGGGTTAATCAACTTGGATCTTTCATTTGTGCATTTGGAGATAAAAGAGGAACATCTTATCTTCCTTCCCCCTACATGCTTAATCACATTTCAATACACATTCAAAAAAAAACTAAATTAAATGTAAATTAAAGGAAATACACCCCTAATAAAACATATAACCAAATTTTCTTCCTTTACATTTTGGTGAACCTGCGATAGACAACTCTTTCTTGTTGGTGTTAGATGCTTTGCCTCTCACATTAGCTACTGCATACATATTAAATTTTCTTTTTATGCTATTGCATTTTAAAACACAATATATGTATATATATATATATATATATATATATATATATATATATATATATATATATATATATAGACACACACACACACACACACACACACACTTCTTGCATCTCATTCATTATGAATATATTTTGGCGTATGGCTATTTTTCTTATTATGCTTCCTTTAGCATCTCTTTATAGTACATATGATGTCTACGAGAGTATCATGCATTTCATCATGTTTGTTAATCTCCATGTTTCACTTGCTTATGCTATTTTGAGATTAACCAATACTAGTCTTCCTACTTTCAAAACTTTCAGTAAAGATTTGTGTAGTGGACTTATTACTCTTTTGGATTATGTGAAGAATTGGGTAGATGATACCTCACCTCCTAATCTTCCTACTCCTATCATGCATAATCTAGTTCCTAATCTCCCTAACCCTAATCCTATCAGTTCTAATACAATTCCAAATATTCTTATTTCTATTTCTCCACCTTCAATCCCTAGTTCTTCCCACACTTATGATGGGGCTCAAGCTAGGATCCATGATAATGATGTTCGAGAATTCTTTCATTTACCTTCACCTCCCTATCCAATCCATGATGACGATAAAGGGAAAAACAAGGAAACTTCTTCTAATCCTATCATTCCACCATACACAACATTTTCTCATGAGCACCATAATCATTCTCCTCCTATTGAAGCTTTACAAGATAGGTACACTACTAGATATACTATGGTAGATAAATAAGGCTATAAAGGTCTAGGGCTTGGTATCAATTAACAAGGCATTAAAAACCTGATTCATTCATCTCCTAAACAAGATATGCATGATATAGGTTTTCCACCTCCTCCAACCAGGGTGTTTGATCTTAACCTCCATCCTCCTCTTCATGTGCTTCTTCCAACACCTTCTCTAGATCACCCTGATACTCCTCAAGATGTGGCTAAGAAAGTGTATGTCCAATTAATGAATTCCAAGAAAGAAATCATCAAACCTATTCCAAAAAATGCTCTCTATAAATATAAATGTCCTTTTCATTATAGTAATAAACATTTACTTGCTGATTGTGTGCATTTCAAGCTATATGTTAGAGAAAGAGTTGCCTTGGGAATTATATCTCATTCCCGTGCAATATTACAATTTCTTCATAATTTTGATATAAGGCATTCCCCTCATTCTTCTACAAGTTAGATTGCATTTTTCCTCTTGTTCTTAACTGGGGGGCAAGAGGTGTCTTATTCTAGTCTTCTAGGATCCATTTTACTCTTAGCATGTCTTTTGTTTTGAGTATAATTGGTTATTCTTTCTAGATTCTATCCCTGTAAAATCATTCATGATATCTTTTCTAAGACATTTATTTTGTAAAGATATCACTTTGCTATGAAATCTATTGATATAATTTGATATATCCCTTGCCTTCACACCTGGGGGGCAAGGTATTCTCCTTCTTCCTCTATCTAAGGATCTACTTTCCTTAGCTTAGTGGCATTTGTTTATCATATAACATTATTTCCTTATAAAGATGTATGTTTTTTACTATGGATACCCTCTTATATGAGAGGTGATTGTCCTAGGTCATCACCTCTTCTTTATTTTGAAAACTATGCTTTTGATAAACTCTTGCTCTTGCTTTTGGTTAGAGTTTGATTCCTTCATCCTAAGATTATGCTTCCTCTTGATTACAGGGGGCTTGTTGATTGAATCTTTGGTCCCTCTTTTCTTTAAAAGAGGACATTTTATCCTAAGCACTCCTCTATGGTGAGGGTCTTGTTGATGAGATATCTTCCCTTTTTAAGGATCCTTTTTCTATAAGTGACATATCCATTTCACAATTATCTATGTTCTTGGATGAAAGGGTAAAGGCTCTTCGCCAATAATATGGTATACATTGTTGTTAAGCTAGATATCTCCTTACCTTGTGAAGTAGGTATCCTCTTTTCTCTTCCTTATCCTACCTAGTGGGTAGTCATGATAAGGAGGGGGGCATATATAGGTCCTCCCTTGTACTATAGTTTACATTAGTTTATATTTTGCAGCATGCTAAATCCTTGGAACGTAACGCACATAAGTTGCTAAACCCTGAAGGGACACATTTTTACTTTTATTTTTGCTAAATCCTTAGAAGGTAACGCACATAAGTTGCTAAATCTTGAAGCGACACGCATTTTTACTTTTATTTTTGCTAAATCCTCAGAAGGTAACGCACATAAGTTGCTAAATCCTGAAGGGACACACATTTTTACTTTTATTTTTTGCTAAATCCTCGAAAGGTAACGCACATAAGTTGCTAAATCCTGAAGAGATATGCACCCTTTTAAATTTTTCAATATGCTAAATCCTTGGAAGGTAATGCACATAAGTTTCTAAATCCTGAAAAGACACGCATTTTTATATTCATAGTGATACAAGAAAGTGGATCTATGGATATTTTCAAAAGCCGTCAAAAGACGCATTACAATTACAAGCACATTTTATGGGTGAACCTATTGGGATCTTCCTCTTGGTGATTCATAGTAAGGTGGGCATCTTACAAGGTGAGATAATCACTATCTCTTTTCTCTCTTTTTCGCTTTCATGATAGTAGGATTAGATCATGAAGCTATGTTATCTATAGTGTTGCTTTTGTCCTGCTTATGTAGTCATGTATGTTTCTATGATTGATTGCTCTTTATTTTTAATATCTTTTATGCATGTATGTTGAGTTAGAATCCTTGGTCTAGGGGCTCATTTCCTTCACCTAGTGATGTTCTACCTCGTTGTGATCCACCAAAATCTTTCTTCTAACTTTACCGAAAGCATGTTCGATTTCCATAATTCTACTAAAGTGGGGGCTTAATTTATTGTCTTAAAATGGAAGCACTTCCATGTTAATATTGTTAAGCCCTTCTTAGGGGATTTTTTTGACCACCATCATACTTTCCCCTCATTTCTGCATCATCACTTGCTTCTGTGCGTGTTTAGGACCCTGATTGGGCCTCTCCAAGCACCTTCTATCCCACCTGACACTTTTTCCACGGGTTCTGACCCCCTGGGTCAAGGTTGACTTCGACCTTGACCTAGGTCAGGGTCAAACTCGACCTTGACCTAGGTCAGGGTCAACCTCGACCTCAACCTGGGTCCCCCTTCCAAATCTGGAAGCTTGTCGACTTCTGGGTCGACTGTTTTGGGTTCTGAAGCGGCAAATCCTAAACTGTATTTAATATAGGTCCTCTTATAGGGGCATGGGTCTAATTGTAATTTAATTCTCCTATGTCGGCCTCTCTAGAAGATTGTACCCTAGTTTCATATAAAAGGAATCCTTTCTCTCTCATTTTCTCTAAGCGATATTGAGAAATAAGAAGTCTTCTAAGTGCAAAAAATCTCTAACCAAGATTTTGTCAAGAAGCAAAAGGTTCGAGCATCCATTGTTCTACATGTTCTCAAGATTTCAAGGTGTTCAAGTCTTCCTCTTAATCATTCAATCTCTCCATTGAAGATCAAGGATTCAAGCTTTCAATCTTTTGAAGGGATTTGGTTCAAGCATTCAAGATTTGTCATTCAAGCCCTAGATCTAGCCATAATGACGGTGTGATCTTCCTTCAAGATCCTTTGTACATCCTCAAGACTCTTTCATCGTCTCTTCAAGGTGGATTTCAAGCATACAATCATGGAGGTTTATGATTTCTAAATTCCATGCTTTCATATTTACATATTTATCTACATTTGAATTACAACTGCATGTCTATTCAATATCATAGCTTCATTCTTAGATTCAATTCTACTACTTGCTAGCATTCCATACTTTATTGATTTCAAGGTTAATTCCTAAATCAGGGTTTGACTAAGGCAAACCCATCCCCCCCAACAAACAAATATCTTTTTCTTATAGGTACAGGTTTAGGATTGAATATTTGAACTCATATTTGGATTACCTTTTCAGCGAACTATCGGGATCCGCGAACAGATTCTCTGTCGGACCTGTGTAGGACAGGGTCGAGATTATTGGGTCAACGGTGAGATTAGTGGGTCAAGGTCAATATTTTTATCAAGATGGTGTCGGATTAGAAAAATATTTCTGGGTTTTGTTCGTCTCTGCATTTCCTTTTCGGGTCATACTTCAGATTTTCTAGAAATAGAGTACAGACCCCAGAAAACAAGATTATTTGATCTGCAATTCTTTAAGGTTAGTACTTCCTCTCATCCTTTTCAATTACTATTATATATCATATCTCTTTAATTATAAAACAAAATTTAAGATCTTCTTCCTTTCTCTCATTTCCAAATGATTGATTCACTTGTGCATTGATCCTTCTTTTGGGTTAATCAACTTGGATCTTTCATTTTTGCATTTGGGGATAAAAGAGGAACATCTTATCTTCCTTCCCCCTACATGCTTAATCACATTTTAATACACATTCAAAATAAAACTAAATTAAATGTAAAGGTTAAGGAAACACACCCTAATAAAACTTATAACCAAATTTTCTTCCTTTACACATCCTACACTTTATATTTCTCCTCAGCCTGGCTATTCAATCAATACCAATTCAACCATATCCAGAAGACTATCAGGGACTACTTATGGTCAGATGGCAGAGGAAACAAAATAGGTCATGCAGTTAAGTGGGAATGGTGCACTAAATGTAAGAAACAGGGATTCCTAGGCCTCAAAGATCTTAGAATACAAGGCATATCCTTGGAAACTAAGTGAATCACAAGAGCCTTGGAAGGTGAGGAGCCATGGAAATACCCGATAAGAAATAACATACTTAGGGGGTATCCCAAGAAAGGGAAACTATGTATGGACCTAACTATGAATGACATCATAGCAGGTGAGGTAGAGATAAAGGTTCAAGGATCGGTTATGTTCAAATCTATCTGGAAAGCATGGAACTTGGTCAAACATCTTATTTTTTACAATTGTATATTCCATTGCCATGGTAAAAATTGTGGTAACAAATCCATTTGGTGGAACCTAAAAATCAGAGATAAGCCTCTAGCACTACTGCAAGGATGCTCAGCCAGGAAGTAGAATGGGAAGGGCATCTCTTACTTAGCATATATATTACAGGATGATCAACTGGTTGAATGAGAAGATATGAAAAGAAGATTTGATCTTCCTAACTCTCAGTTTAGGACATACTCAGTGTTAAAGAAATCTTGTGATAACCTCTTCCTTCACAAGCAATTGTATGCGGGCAGTGACTGCCACCTCCAGTATCTATGGGCAGTTGGGACCTTGATTACCAAATCTAGCTCCAAGCATATCTATGGACTCCTTACCAAAGAATACCCCATCTTTCCCCATCTCAACACCTTTTGAAACCTTAACCTTGAACCAAACAAGTGGAACAAGATCTTTAATAACCTCTGGTCCTCCCTGGCTGATCCCAAAATTAAGTGCTCTTTGTGGTGTCTTCTCTTACACAGGTTTCCATTTAGACTGCCTAATGGAGATCCTAGTATTTGTTCCTTCTTCCCTCTCCCCGAATTAGTTTTTCATGTGTTCTTTAGTTGTCCGTTTGATATTGAAATTTGGAAACTCTTCAGTTTTCCTTAGCTATATGTTGCCTCTATTTTGGATATTATCTCTAGTCATATTAATAGTTTGAAGCAGCCTTTTAATAGTTTCATTACACTTATTTCTGCCTTAATTACGTGGAACATATGGAAAAAGAGAAATGATATTTTTTTTGGTGGTTATAACAGAAGCCTTATTTAGTCTCTCAAGAGATTCATATTTCATGAAATTGCTATGCAGATCACAGTTGTAATTAAAATCAAAAGAAAGAAGCTGGAGGACCTGTTCAAGAACGGGATGGTCAGACTTGGAGCATGGGAAGTATCACATGGCTACACTTGGACAAAGGAATCCCAGGAGCTGGCACCATTCAAAGATGCCCTACACAACTTTATGGTAGAGGTTCAAGGACTCAATAAAGATGACAGACTAGTCATTAATGATGTTCCCGTCTCTGCAATACTAGGCCCAGACATCCCAGTTATAGTGCCCCTGGCACACCCCTACGAACAACACCCCTAAGATGAGGTACTTAAGTGGACGGAAGAAAAATAAGGTTGGGTAACTTGGGTACCCTACAAAGAGGAAGACTTTGTTTGATTATGCCAGTTAGACAAAATTCTGATATAATTTTGTATATTCCACCTTCATAGACTGGTTTTGCTTTAGATACTTTTTCTATTCCAAATATAGCAGTTAGGTGTAGCTGGAGATATATGTTAATTGATATATGGCTGGTTCTCTTTTTGGTAATTAGCACGATATACACACCTGAATGTAACTGTTTTTATAAAATCAATACAATCATATATCTTTAATAGGAAAAAATGTATAATATATATTATTATATAATATATATAATATAAAATACTATATCATATATGCAATATTATATAATTTTAGCCTTTATTTATTATTTAAATTCCACCTTACATTTAAAATTTGTAACTATATTTTAAATTTTTACAATTATAACTCTGTAAATGAAACTATAATATATACAAACATAACTTATTAATTATTATTTTTAAGATTTTATACAAAGTTTCTTATTTAATTTTTAATCTATAATAATTTTATTTTTATTAAATAACTATTAATTAAAATATAGTTAATATTTATAATAAAATTAGAATTAAATTTACGTATATAATTATAATTATAACTAATTACAGCAAGTACAGGCCACTACGTGACACTTGTTATTTTAGAAGTCAAGGTAGAGGTTGAGGTTGTATGTTTTTTTTTCCTTTTTGTGGGCACCAGTACCATTGACTATCTCCACCAATCGATTTGCAAATTCATAGAGTTGTAATTTTTTTGAGTGGGTAAGGTCATTTTTTTTTACCTTACTGAGGCTATTCAACATTTGATCCATGTGTTTTTGTCTGTTATTTTCCTAACTTGTGTTTCTCTACATTCAAAGCATACATTTCTCATAGGGTTAGGGTTTACGTAATCGAACAAAGTTCTCATTTGGGCTAGTGTTTATATAAAAAAATTATATATTCTCATTTAGTTTGGCTTTAAACCCGAAGATAATTTTTTGGTATTATCTGGTAGATAATGAGAATTTGAACCTTTCATTTTTTTCCTTACAAATATTGCTAATATACTTTATATATTTTGTCTCTAGTATGGGGATTCTAAAGTTTTTTTGTGATAAATTATCATGTTTAAAGGGAAAAAATTATGTACTCAGTTGAATTGAAAGTATGTTTTTGCTAGCTCGCAAGCTCTTTTTCCTAGTAAATGATTGCTAACTTGATATAAGTGGTGGCTTTTCTCTTTATAAAGAATGAATTGTTACTCTGTTTGGAACTATTATTTTAAAAAAAAATTAAGGTACTATTATAGGGCCCTAATATGAAATATGAACATAAGATTACAATACTAAAGAAGATACTATTTAAGACTACATGAACAACCCATGCAGGGGTGTAGTAGGTATATCAAGCAACATACTATCTGAGAATTACCTAGAGCAACCAAAGTTGAAACAACACCATACACTAAAATAATCATAGAAGGGATGAAACCCCCTAATGATCAACACTTGTATCCAAATCCACCTTCTCACAATCCAACACCTGATTACCCATCAGTGATTACCACGATTGTCTTCAACTTGACATTACCATCACTAATAGATTTTCCAATCCACTCAAACTTGATACTGTGAATTATCTCCATTCTTTTTTCGACCTTAGCACCTTTCTATAAAACAAGCAAGGAAGGTTAACATATTAGAAACTTCAAAAGTATGTTTATTGTGACAAACAAGAAAAATGCTTGACTATTGTCCTTAGATTTCAACTTTCCACCCAATAGACAAGGATTTCAGACACACTTGAAACTTCAAAAGTATGCTTATTATGAGAAACAAGCAAAAATCTTGATAGTTATAATCATATATCAACATAAAGTAATAAGTGTATGTACATATTCATCTCTCTCAGCTCAGCCTTCACTACAAATGGCTCAACCTCATATACACCTGACATTATTCAAACTATCCTTCTAATCTAAGTCCTTGACATACTCTTTTTCTTTGTCCTCAGTGTTACAAGCTAGGATTGTTGTTGCATCAAAAGATCAACCTGTTAATGCCCGATACAACCACTATACTTATAGAAGACACATAAGGTTGTTAAACCATGTCTTAAATCCCTGCAAGGGACGCTGGCCCACTACCAACAATCCCCCTCCCAGCGTCACTCATTGTGGCATGCGTGATTCAAACTTGTGACCAAGCTCTAATACCACTTGTTAAAAGCTAGTATTTCCGTTGCACCAAAAGATCAACCTATCAATGCCCGATACAACCACTAGACTTAAGTCATGTATTCAGGGACAGTTATGAGTTTCTTATTATCACTCCACTTTAACAATATCAACAGCATGATAGTGGTTTGAAGCTAACAAGGATAGTTAAAGAGTTATAGCATATGAATGACAGAATCATTATGTTTGTGGTTATCAAAGTTTCCAAATCAAATGAGGCATTTACAAGTACTATGAGAGGACAATTAGTGTTTTTTCATATAAAAGGAAAGATTCGTGATTTGATTATCAGAATAGCAATGGAAAGTAAATTTTCTGCAAAAAGATTTCGAAGGGTTGTGAGTTTGTTCGTATGTTCATATAATGGAAAGCTCATCTTCTTAAGAATGTACATAGCACAAACAAAATGTAAAAGTCATGGTTATAGAATGGGAATAAATGCATTTATATTTCAAACCAATAGCAACATCTTTCATGCAAACTTATTTTTGCAAGTTATGATAGCGCAAACAAAATGTATAAGTATGTGGCTTGAGAAAACACACAGTAAAATGTATATGGACTAGAAGTTTGTGGCTTGCATAGAAGGCAAGGTGAAAGTGCAAACCCTTGGATAGACCCTAAGAATCAAATCCATAGACAACTTGGAGCATAATATCAAAGTTTGTGAGCATCTACAGAGGTTCTTAAGTTGTCATCAGAGTTTAAACTAAATGGAGAAGAAACATAGAAAGTTCGGGCATCCCAGTATGCAGAAATGCACAGTAAAAGGTACATGGTTAGAATATGTGATGTTACCACACATAGTAGGTTACAAAAAAACAAATTGTTTTCATTGAATCACAGCCGCAGAAGGAGGAAAAACATTCATAAAAATTTTTTTTTTCAATATTTTCTCTCAGAATGGAGAGTTCAGGTCATATTCTACGCTTACCAGTGAAGTGTCGAAGAAATTTTGTAGAATAAAAGTGATGAGGAAGCTTCAAAGGGTAGAATATCTCTATCCATGGCAGCGGCTTAGAGCTCAAAACCTCATTCTCACTCGAAGAAAAATATTAAAATGATGTGAAATGTCTTAGGGTTGGGCTTTATGTCGCCCTTAGACATATTGGATTGTATTTTCAAATAAGTGGCCATGCCATTTGAAATAGATTTTAAGCTTATGTATTATTTCACTCAATAATTTAATTATATATTTCTTGAATATATCATTATATTATTGAGTGAAATAATGTTTTATCTCTACTATTGTTTTTTAAAATAACCATTGTAATTTAACAATTATTAATTGATGTTCATTATAAATCAATTAATAATCATTAAAGTATTTTTTAGAGAAAAATGATATAATTACAAAGGGGTGGAGAGATAATGGTGTTTTTAGTAGCTTTAAAGACTTCTTCTTGGAATTTGTAACCATTTGGAGACATAAGGAGGGCATCTAGGAGCTTTGGAGTGGATTTAGGAGATGTTGGAGGGATTTTAGGCGCGATTCTGAAATGAGACCTATTCTTGGGTTTTGAAGGGGCTTTATGAGCTTGTTGAGTTTTCTAAGGCTTTTTTTAAGGGCACACGAGGTTCCTTAATGGTTGTGAAGACTTTTTCAAACCAATTTTCCTTATTCCATGGCTTCTAGACCCCTGTTTTGGGGCCTTTTTTATAGCATCCAACCCTTGGTGGTTGAGAAGTTTGTACTTAGTGGGTTTTGAGGCTTTTTCGAGATTTAGTTCAGATTTTGCAAAGGAGACTTTTGTGATAGAATTTTGTGTCCTTAAGGTATTTTTTCATATGTCTATAGCACATATTTTTGACGCATAATATACAATAACTAAGTTTTGGAGCTAGATTTTATCTGAGTTATTTTAAGTCTTCTTTCTCTTTTCTGCATATCTGAGTAAATTATAGGTGATTGATAAAGGTGATCTTGTGAATGTTATCATTCCTTATTATCTTGTCTCATCTAGGCACCCATTTGTTGGAGTGTATGTTTGTTTGCAGGTTATAGTATGTGTTTATGCTTTGAAGGCTGTTAAGTGAGAACTTATTTTCCTTAATAATTTCATTCCAGACCCTACTATAAAAAATTTATGCAAGCCTATATAGGAAATTTGTACTTACCCTTAAGTCACATAATACTAAATTTGCACTTAATCTTTTAAGGTTATGATTCATAGCAATTTGGTGTATCACCTAGTAGGATAGAAAGTCTACATTTTTATGTTATTTTCAATTATTTCCTGCATTTTTCTATCCCTTTTCCTTCCAAGGTTTAGTTTAAGTTTCAAGTTAAAAAGTATGATTATCAAATAGGAACCGGCCTAGAATTCAGAGGTTTCATTTCAATTCTTGCATATCCCACATGTAGAAATGAATCCCTTGTTATGTCAGATTATTAAGCTTTAGAGCTTAATAGGGTGCAAAATTTGGTGCATAACAGATATGATATCATGTTTATATTATATATATGATTTTTTTAGGGGGATATGCCTCTTGTTACTCCTTCATTGATGTCTGATCATGTACATCGTTGGGACTCACTTGATGATGACAACACTAGTGGACATGTGAGTTTTAAATTTATTGATGTGTACATAACATGCTTACATGTTTTCTTTATTTTGTGTGTGTGTGTGTGTGTGTGTGTGTGTGTGTGTGTGTGTGTGTGTGTGTGTGTGTGTGTGTGCGCGCGCGTGCGCGTGCGCGTGCGTGTGTATTGGTCAGATACATATATATCACTTTCTCTGTAGGGCTCGACACATCCTTCACAACATGACAGTCACTCTAAGGACCGCTGAGTGAGGATTCATCGTGATGAGTCCCAAGGTGTCGAGCCATCTAGCTAGTTACATGTTTGACACGTGTTACATTTGATCTTATTTGATCAAGATAAACACTTTGATCTTAGATAAACACTTTATATATTTTTGATACATGTTACATTTGATGTTATTTGATCTCTAGACTCTATACGATTGACATGTTACATTTGATATTATTTGATCTCTAGACTTTTGATGTTTGACATATTTTACATTTTATGTTAAATATGCATGTACATTCGATGATTAGATACTTCGTATATGATTTGATGATTAGTTGTTTTATGTATGCATGTTAGATGGTTTACCTATGTAAATTAAGTACACATTTTTTATTCAATCTTAATTTATATGTTTGACACATTTGTTTGATGTTATATAAATACATGTGATTTTATGATTACATGCTTAATCTATGATTTGATGATCTAATTTATATATTTTTGACATGCAATTTATAAGTTTCATGATCTAAGTTATATATTTGATGATCTAATTTATATGTTTCATGATCTAATTTACATGTTTGACATGATCTAATTTATATGTTTCATGATCTAATTTATATGTTTCATGATTGAATTTATATGTTTGACATGTTTGTTTGATGTTATATACATACATGTGATTTGATGATTACATACTTGATCTATGATTTGATGATCTAATTTATATATGTTTGACCTATAATTTATATGTTTGATGATCTAAGTTATATGTTTGATGATCTTATTTATATGTTTCATGATCTAATTTATAGGTTTGACATGATCTAATTTATGATTGAATTTATATGTTTGACATGTCCTATTTATTCAACAATAAATTTTTCTTAATACTTGATAGATCATGCATACATCAATGATGTAAGTATTAAATCATCCTCTTAAGACATGTCCTAATTAATCAACAATACAAATTTCTTAATACTTGATAGATCATGCATACATTCAATGAGACAAGTATGAAATCATCGACTTAAGACATGTCCTAATTAATCAACTATAAAACTAAAGTATTGCAATATCATGCATACATTCATTGAGATAAGTAATAAACCATCCCCTTGAGACATGTTCTTACTAAACAAAAATGAATCATACCCTTGAGACATGTCATAATTAATCAACTATAAAATTAAAGTATTACAATATCATGCATACATTCGTTGAGATAAGTAATAAACCATCCCCTTAAGACATGTTCTTACTAAACAACAATGAATCATCCCTTTAAGTCATGTCATAATTTATCAACTATAAAATTAAAGTATTGCAATATCATGCATACATTCACTAAGATAAGTAATAAACCATCCCCTTGAGACATGTTCTTACTAAAAAACAATGAATCCTCTCCTTATGACATGTCCTAATTAATCAACTATAAAATTAAAGTATTGCAATATCATGCATGCATTCATTGGGACAAGTAATAAACCATCCCCTTAAGACATGTTCTTACTAAAAAATAATGAATTCTCCCATTAAGACACATTCTTACTAAACAAAAATGAATCATCACCTTAAAAAATGTTCTTACTAAACAAAAATGAATAATCCCCTTAAGATATGTTCTTACTAAACAAAAATGAATCATCCCCTTAAGACATGTTCTTACTAAACAACAATGAATCACCCCCTTAAGACATGTCTGAAGTAAACAAAAATGAAAATTACAATACAATATATTGCATGTACATGAATCATATGTTAGATTTTAAATCATCCCCTTAATACATGTCCTAACTAAATAACAAATAAATTATCACAAGAAAATATAAGAATTTAAATCATCCCCTTAAGCCATGTATCTAGGCTTAAGACAAATTTATATTTATGTCAAATTGTTCAACCAAACTTCACACAAGTTGAAAACATATATACATTTTGTCTATGTAACATTAAGTGGTTTGGATCACTCTCAGATAACATGTAATATTCTCTCATGATCATCAGTATCAAGTCTCCACTTACGAATGCCACGTCCTGCAGCTAGATGAAGAGATAGGGTAGTAGAAATTACAAGGTGACTATACTGATAAACCTTGTTGTTAGGTTGATAATGAATAAACTAAATCCCATGTTTAACCACTTTTATTTGCTTCAAATACATTCCTTTCACAACAATTGGACCTGCACATACAAGAAACAACATAGATACACATAATTCCATCGCTTGTTTCAATTTTAATAAATTAAACATATATACACTACTAGCCTAAGGGAAACATAATTCCATTGCTTGTTTCATTATTTGTTAGCTTCATCCTCTCCTCGGTGAAATGTAACAAATAGTAACTAACACCTTCTACATTTGCAGGCTCTGCTATGACTGCAAAAACATGTCGTGCACAATATATTTTTAACGACCTATAAATTTAAAGTAAAGAGACATGTATAAAACTATACATTTATAAATCATAGTAAATAAGTATGTATGAGACTAAATTTATGGATTGAGATTATGAAACCTAAATATAGGTACAAATTTTGATCAATCCCAAAATACGGTCATAATCGGTAGATATTAATGGAATGTCGTCGAAGATTTCATCCTCAACTTCATCATTTGTATTAGTAACATATAGTGGCACAAAATTATATTCACTAAAATATCCACATTGTTGGTTGATGCATTCACCATAGTTTTCATAAATGCAACCATAACAAAAGCATGAGTAATCTCTAGTGTACAATGACCACATGTTACTATCTGTACTCATAACTGAATGCAAGGGTCTTGCTTTGTCTACCCTCTTGCATCCATGCATTGATCTTATATCAACACCTTAAAGACATGTTAAAAAAAACTTAAACATATAAATTTTAAAATCAATATTTAAAGTATATACAATTTTGATTTAACAATTTGAAAAGATTTTGCATATATACCTGATATCTCCTAGAACACTGTGAATGGTACGACTCGATCCAATCATGATATATCCTCTTTTGGAACCACAAAGTGCATCTTGCACCATTCAAATACATCATGAGGATTATTTATACAATATCCCTGACAGTCCATTTGATAATTTCTTAAAGCATGTTTGATACAAGCTCCTGCACCATCATGCTCACCCTTTCCATGTCCACTCTCAAATAGACTCCAAATATGTGGTATCTTTTGGTATCGATGATATCTACATAGTTCATAAAATGGCCTTGCTATTTTGAATTGTGTTGCACATCCATTTGACCATACGAAATGCTTTTCAATTTTTATGCCTTTGTTTTCCAAATATCTAAAAAATGTCTTAAAGCAATGCTCGACAAAATGTGTATCGTGCTCTTTATCATCACTAATGTAAACGTGATATTATTTATTAATGACACATGCTTGATATGTAATTTAAACGCCATCCAAATCTAATTATGCATGTCGATAAGACACCTGGACCATAAAGTAACCTGCTCTGTAAAGTAGTATTATGCTTGAAGCTATTTTTGTGAAACAAAAGAGTAATTTTCTGCAAAGTCAACAACCGATAAAATTGTTGCAAGTTTCTCTTAGCGTTTGAAATTTTTCTTCTTGCCACTTAGCAAAAAAGTATGATGTATATATGGTTGAATCAATTTATGAAAAATTATCCATAAATGCTCCAACAGGTACCTCCCAAAACACTCTAAATGGTACGACTCGATCTAATTTTGATATAGCCTCATTTGGCACTGCAAATTACATCTTGCACCATTCAACTACATTGTGAGCATTATTTATATGATATCCCTGATATTCCATTTGATACTTTCTTAAAGCACGTTTGATACAAGCTCCTGCACCATCATGCTCACCCTTTCCATGTACACTCTCAAAGAAACTACAAAGATGTGGTATCTTTTGGTATCAATGATATCTACATAGTACAAAAATGGCCTTTCTTATTTGAATTGTGTTGCACATCCATCTGAACATAGAAAATGCTTTTCAATTTTTATGCCTTTATTTTCTAAATATCTAAAAAACATCTTAAAGCAATGCTCGACAAAATGTGTGCCATGCTCTTTATCATCACTAATGCAAAAGTGATATTGTTTCTTAATGACCCATTCTCTATATTTACTTTCAACACCATCCAAATCTAATTGTGCATGTCAATAAGACACTTGGACCATAATAGTGACCTTATTTGTAAAGTAGTATTCTACTTGAAGCTACTTTTGAGAAACAAAAGAGTAATTTTCTACAAAATCAACATCCG
Organism: Thuja plicata; assembly: GCA_018584345.1. NCBI lineage: Eukaryota > Viridiplantae > Streptophyta > Pinopsida > Cupressales > Cupressaceae > Thuja > Thuja plicata. The sequence continues at coordinate 26,239 of MU223906.1, forward strand.
ATAAAATTGTTTCAGGTTTCTTTTAGTGTTTGGAACTGTTCTTCTTTCCACTTAGAACAAAAACCATGAAATATATATAAAATTTACAAAAATTCTCCATAAATGCTCCAACAGGTATCTCCTCCTCTTCACCAAATATGACTTTAATCTTTGAAACATTGTTTGTCCAATCTTTATGTCAGGATTTGAATTACAAAATGAGAGATACAATTCATGTTTTGTGGTGTCCAACCAATGTTTTGTGTATAAAATATTCCTTAGGCCCAATCCTCTACTTGATAACATCTCTTTTATTTGGTGAAGGATGAGTATGATCAGTCCAAAATGTAGCAATCAAGTTCCTAACTGTTTCCTCAATCCTATCAGAGTGAGGAGCTCTACACATTAGTGCCCAATTGTCTTCCAATGTAGTATCATCCAAATTGATTCTCCTTTTCAAATAATGTGATATTGTCTTCCTAATATACCTGATCTGAGATGACAGTGAAGAGATTCATCTTATTTGGGACATGTTTATTATTTAAAATAGATGTCAATATCACTCTTCTTGAAATGGACTTATATACAGATCTAGTTGTTTTCCCAATGGAATGCAAACCTCCCTTAACACTTTCAACTATATCTTTTTGTAGGTTAGACGATTTCCTCTTTTTAAAAGTTGCATCTACATCCAACAATTTTAATGACTCTTTTAAATCGTCTTTAAGAAGTGAAATTGATAATAGTTGGGTTTTTTTTAGTGTATCAATTTTCTAAAATTGTACAATTATTTCCTTATACTTTTTATTCAATGTCCTCTTCCTAGTATGTGTAGAGCTTGTTCAACATAATATCTTAATTTTTCCACATCCATTTCAATTAAATCATCTATGCTTTTAGGATTATTTTTTCTCTTCAACCTTTGAGGTAGATTAATATTCTCATCTATTTCTTGAACTTTGGTTGCAAACAAAAATAAAACTCTTAAGAGAATCTAAATGGGACCTAGAT
>MU223906.1:27328-39503 GCA_018584345.1 Thuja plicata
GAAGTTTCTACAAGAAGAAAGAGAAAAAGAAGGGAAGAAGCCAATAGCAAATTGGAAAGCTATGGTGGCTAAGGTGAAGGAAAACTACCTACCAGAAGATTATGATATTCAACTACACAAGAAGAGACAAAATCTCAGACAAAAGGACTTAGATGTGGCATCCTATACTGAAGAGTTTCAGAAGCTTTGTCTTAGATCTAGGGTACAAGAGATAGAGAGCATCAAGGTTGCTAGGTGCCTTAATGGATTAAGGTGGAATATACAAGAAGAGCTAAGCCTCTTTACTCCAACCTCCATTCATAGTTATTTTCAAATGGCTCTAAAAGTGGAAGAGAAACTTAGAAAGAGACAAGACTCCAACTCCAGGGGTAGAGGAAGAGGTAGAGACTCTAGAGGAGGACATGGAGGTGGTTCTATTGGAAGAGGCAATGAAAACAAAAGCCAAGGAGACTCTAGGGGTGCTGAACAAAACTAACAGACCAATAATAGGGGAGGATATAACAGAGGTAGAGGATTTCACAATGGTGAAAGAGGCAAATCAGGTGGGTTTGGAAGGAGCTCACACTTTGCTACAATGAAGTGTTACTATTGTGGCAAATTAGGTCACCCTACATATAGATGTCCAGATAAGCCAACATCTTCACAAGGTAAGAAGAAGATTGCTTATGTACAAGAAGAGGACATGACTAAACAATCAAAAATGTTATGGATTCAGAGAAAGGAGAGAACCTCATGCTTAGGAGGATTCTAATCAAAGCACCTATAAAGGATGAACATAAGCAGAGAAGGGATCTTTTTAGAGTCAAATGTAAGATACTTGGTAAGGTATGTAGGGTCATAATTAACTCTAGATCTACTAACAATGTGATCTCAAAGGAAGCAATACATAAACTTAAGTTGGACAAGGTTCCTCATGTATGCCCTTACACAGTAACTTGGTTGAATGAGGGACAAAATATCTTGGTGAATGAACAAGTGTGGGTTGAATTCACTATTGGTAAGTATCAAGACAGGATACTTTGTGATGTGTTGCCAATGGATGCATGCCATTTGTTGCTTGGCAGACCATCGCAATATGACAGAGAAGCAGTTCACCATGGGAAGGAGAATAAGTACTCATTCAAGAAGAATGGAGTAACTTATAAGATACAATCATTAATAGAATAAGAAATAGTGGAGAAGATAGACTCCAACACTCTTCTAATGAGTGATAAAGAGTTATTAAAGGACACGAAGGATGAAGGTGAAATTGGTTATGCTGTTCTAGTAAAGCCAAAGGAGGAAGAGACGCCTAAGCCATAACCTATGCCAACAAAAGTGAAGCAATTGATAGATAAGTTCCAAGACATCATTTGTGAAGGGACTCCAGCTAAATTACCACCAAAGAGAGAGATAAGTCATCAGATTGACTTTGTGCCAGGGGCATCATTGCCAAACAAGGTTGCATACAAAATGACACCAGAACAGAACAAGGAGATAACAAGGCAAGTTCAAGAGCTATTGGACCAAGGGTTGATGAGGAAGAGAATAAGTCCATGTGTTATCCAAGTTTTGTCAGTTCCTAAAAAGGGAGGTAAGTGGAGAATGTGCACTGATTCTAGGGCAATTAATAGGTTAACTATTAGATATAGATTTCCTATTCCTATAATAGAAGGCTTAATGGATTGCTTAGGGGGTGCTAAATAGTTTTCAAAGATTGACCTTAAAAGTGGATATTATCAAATTAGAATGAAAGAGGGTGATGAGTGGAAGTCAGCCTTTAAAACTACAGAGGGGCTATATGAATGGTTAGTAATGCCCTTTGGGCTTACTAATGCACCTAGTACATTTATGAGGGTCATGAATGAAGTCTTGAATGATTAGATAGGTGTATTTGTAGTTGTCTACCTAGATGACATCCTCATTTTTAGTAAAACAAAGGAAGAGCATATGAAACGCTTAGAGCTTGTGCTGAAGAGGTTGCAGAAAGAGAAACTCACCATAAATTTTGAAAAGAGTGATTTTATGAAGCAAGAATTAGTCTACCTAGGATTTGTAGTATCCCAAGGTGACTTGAAAATGGACAAGAGTAAAGTAGAAGCCATATTGAGTTGGCCTACTCCCAAGATAGGGACTGAAGTCAGAAGCTTCCGTGGGTTAGCCCAATTCTATAGGAAGTTTGTTAGGAGATTTAGTGAATTCTGTGCACTAGTCCTCGATACTATAAAAGGGGGACTTAAAACAAAGTTTGTATGGACCAAGGAGGGAAATGAAGGATTTGAGAAATTAAAGAAGGAAGTAGTCACCCAACCAATACTGGTTTTACCAAGTTTTGATAAACTTTTCATTGTGGAGTGTGATGTTAGCAACATAGCAGTGGGTGCAGTCCTAAGTCGGGAAGGAAGACCATTAGCCTTCTTTAGTGAGAGGCTTAATTAGGAAAAGTCTAGATACTCCTCATATGATCTTGAGCTTTATGCATTGGTGAAGGCTCTTAAGAAGTGGAGGCACTACTTGTTTCCCAAGGAATTTGTGGTTTATACTGATAACCAGGCCTTAAGCTACATAAATACACAGGTGAAGCTTAGTTTGAGGCATATCAAATGGATGGAGTTTCTGTAATCATACACCTTCACTATCAAGCACAAAAAGGGGGTGAATAACAAGGTAGTAGATGCCCTTAGTAGGATATTTCTCACCATCCAAGAGTTTTAGTTGTAGAGTACAAGGATTGAAAGATTCAAAGACCTATATGAGGGAGATACTGATTTCTCAGAGATTCATAAGGTGTGTACTGATTTTGAGAATCACTTTCATAGTGATTTTGTAGACTACACCTTGCAGAATGGTTTGTTGTTTAAAGGCAAACAGTTATGTGTTCCAAGGGGTTCCATGAGGGAGAACCTCATCCAAGAGAAGCACAATGGAAGTTTTGAGTTGACACTTTGGGTTGAATAAGACCCTAGACTTAGTAGAAAGGTTCTATTGGTGGCCTAAAATGTAAAAAGATGTTAGAAGGTATGTGGAGCAGTGTGGAGTGTGTCAGAAGGCCAAGGGGAAATAATCAAATGCAGGTCTTTATCAACCATTTCCCATCCCAAACAGACCCTAGGAGTGCATAACTATGGAATTCATAGTGGGGTTACCTAGGAATCCAACATGTTTAGACAGTGTGTTTGTGGTAGTGGATAGATTCAGTAAAATGAGTCACTTCATCCCATGTAAGACAACCCATGATGCCAGCCCCATTTCCCACCTTTTCTTCAAGGAGATAGTCAGGATACATGACTTACCAATGAGTATTGTTGCAGACAGAGATGTGAAGTTTATGGGGCACTTATGGAAGACCCTATGGAAAAGACTAGGGACTAATTTGTCTCATGGATCTGCATATCATCCTCAAATGGATGGTTAGACAGAGGTAATAAATAGGGTTCTTGGAAATTTGCTAAGATGTTTGACTAAAGAGTATGGGCAAGGATGGGAACAATTTATCCCACAGGCAGAATTTGCCTACAATGATAGCACAAATAGGACTACTGGTAAGAGTCCATTTGAGATTGTATATGGGATACACCCAAGGGGTGTAATTGAGCTCAGAGAATTAAAGGGATATGAAGGAATCAGTGGACATGCAGATGACTTTGCACAGTCAATGAGAGAAGTCCATGAACAGGTAAAGAAGACTTTGATGGAGGCCAATCAGAAGTTGAAAGCAAAGAAAGATGAAAGGAGAAGAGATTTGAAATTTGAGGTAGGAGACTTGGTGATGGTATATCTGAACAAGGATATACTACAAGAGGGAATTCCAAGAAAACTCCAAATGAAGAGAATTGGACCTTGTAAGGTATTGGCTAAGTATTGACCCAATGCCTACAAGATAGATCTACCAAAGGATATGTCTATTTCCCCCATTTTCAATGGGAAGGATTTGATTCCATACAAAGGAATAGAGATATATGAAGGAGAGTACAACACAGAGCTAACTATGGATGTGGAGGAACTCAGAGTACTTGTTCAAGCTAAGCCACAAGTGGAAACAATTCTAGATTCAAGAGTGAAGAAGAAAACAAGGAAAAAAGTCTACATGGAACACTTGGTGAAGTGGGAACACCAACCTAAGTTAGAGGCTACATGGATCACAAAGGAAGACTTCAAGAAGCATGGGATAAGTAGGGGTTTCATCACACATAAAATACCTTAAATTTTTTGTTGTAGAGGGAGGATGGTGCAGGAGCACCTTAAGGTCTTGAAAAGATCTTTGAATCATTTTGGCTTGTAGGTTGGTTTGGCCAACCACCAAAGTTAATAAGGACTAAATATGATGTCCCAAGTATTTTTTGAGTTTGTATAGATATAGGAGTGATTAGGGTTTAGTGTTTGATGAGGTCAAATAGGATCTAGGTGTTTAAGTCCTAGGAAGTCAACCTAATGGTCAAACTTGGGTTGAGATCCCAAAATAGAGTGGAATTTGGGATTTTTATGTTTTTAGGTTTTTTGAGGTCTTATATGATTATTTGAAGTCAATTTGGGTCATTAGGCATAGTGGTTTGATAAAATGCTAAAAGATGTAAAAGTTGCTCATGACAAGTTTTCAATTTTGAAAAGTTGTCATGACAACATTTCCTAAAAACTAGGAAAGGACTTTAATGGTGCCAAAATCCAAAAATGAGGGTCCAAACATGTGGTAATATGGTATATAAGGTGTATTAAACCCTAATCTAATAGTTGGTTTTCATTGTGTACAGAGTGAGCATTGTGAAGGAAAGTTTTTGACTGTATTCGGTAACAGAGCTTTGATCCAGTTGATTAATGGATTGAAAGTGATGAAAAAATGCATTGAGAAATTTTTTTGGCATGTATTTACTTGGTGTGGCATTGGTTTAGTTATCTAGTGTTACTGGTTAAGCTTTTGTAAATTCTTTCTTTTCTTCTGGTTTGTTGTCTGGTTTTGAGCCAGTCATGTAAATATGCATCCCTCTTGAATTCCCGTGGTCAAATCTATATGGCCTCTTGGAATAAAGTAGGGTACTCCTTTTATATTTTAAATATGGCTTGTGGGGTCATTTTTTGTAGGGTAATCATTTCTAACACCAAGCCTTAGGTGAGTGCCAGTGCATTCTGGTTAGGAGCTTGGATGAGATAGTAGCAAGAAAGCTTGCTAAATGGGTTGGGTGAAACACATAAATGGTGGGAGCATGTAGGGGAGAGATTCCTTGATAATTGGATACAAGGAGATGATCAGAGGAGTTGAATAGATCACCTAGTTCAAGCCAAGAACACAGACTGGTGTACATGTTCCCAAAACCCTTACAAGTAGGGGTTTCTTGAAATTCCTATGTACGGACAAAGTGGGGGTCTAAATATTTGAAAAACCTAGAGCCTAGGATAGACCTACAGAGAATCCATAATTATCTTGGAGATTTGTTAAGGGATTTTGTGAAGAATTCCAGTTTTAGGAGGCCTAATTGACCAAAAAGGCTACAAGGCCTCAAAACAAGAAAACCAAGGACTCAACTAGAAACCTATTTGAGAGTCCATCCAATTGAGTTGAAAAATATTGAAGGGGACCTAGAAAAGGTAAGGAGACTCATCCTAGTATCCAAGAGAAGGATTGGGAGATTTGGTGATTCAATGGAGTTTTTGGTGCATAGTTGAATGGAGAAGGCAATAGGGGAAGTTTGAAGTTGGTGGAGAGTTCACAGTGAGAAAGAGGATCATAGGATTATCCTATGGATAGGGTAGAGTAGGATACCCTAATAAGGCCCAAGGAGAGGTCTTGATTGGAGCAAGAGTGATCTTGAGAGTGAGCTCCCCATCAATGTCCTACATACAAAGAAAAAATTACAACAAATGTCACAGTGAAAATCATGTATATATATAGATCTAGAGAGAGAGAGAGAGAGAGTCTTAAGGTGATCTATGAAATAAGTAGAAAGAGATGAAAAGGGGTGAGAGAGAGAGAGATGCTAGAAATAACTAGAGAGAGATCCTAAAAATAATGTGTGTGTGTGTGTGTGTGTGTGAGAGAGAGAGAGAGAGAGATTCCTTCTTACAATAATATCTTGCCAATGATTCGTCACATAGTCTTTGTTCTGTTTCAGGTGAATACTTTCGTGTAGTCTTATTTACCATTGTTCTTTTATTTCCCATCACTTTCCTTTGCAAAAATTATCTTCTAAAATTTGATAAAATACACAAAAATGCACTTCCAAATGTCTTCCTTCTAAAAAATTCAAATTTTGAATTTACAAAATAAGAAAAAAACATATTTATTTATATGAAATTGTTGCTAGCCCAAAAAAACATTAAATCAATCGGCTGGGTTTCTATTGAAAATAGGAAAGTACTTTCGGTTGAAAGTACACGAGTTAAGTTTTTAACCATGCCAAATTTTGGGAGTACTTTCGATCGAAACCTATAAGTTTCAATTGAAAGTACTTTCTATCGAAACCTCCTTATTAGGCCTATTTTGCAAATGACAAGAAATTTCTAAAGATTTCATGTCTTTGGAGCTCAATCAGAGGGCTCAAATGGAATAGTATTGACAAGCCCATTTTCATGACACAAGTACTCAGAATGAGATTTCTAATGGTTATAATTTTAATAAATTTTTAGTCTATTATGTACATATTTTTTGACGTTAATCAAATGTAGGTTTCTTACCAAAATAAACCTCAGTGTTCAACGTTCATGGAAAAATAGTAAACAAGAGAAATTTATCACAGGACAATGACACCACTTGTAAATGTTATGGTATGTATTCAAACTACTAAATCCACCCTTGGGTTAGGGTCAAAATCTATCAACACAACCCATATTTAAAATCTTAGCCTATTAGTAACCCTGCACACACACTGCCAGTCATAAAACCTTATCAAACTCAATAGATCTTTCATGGAAATTTTTGTAAGCACAAAAATATTAAAATAAATTTTCATACTTGAATTTACCAAAATACATTTGAATTTTGGCCTGGGGGAAGTCAAGTTTTCATCATTTTATCTTCAAAACCCTAGGTACGGCTTCTTTCAGACTTGAGAAGTCAAAACTTGCTCTAACTTGCACCAAACTAAATTAAATCTCACCAAACCATGTTTGAATGAAAGGCACTCAATGTACTAGGTTTTCATGACCATTCTAAATCAAAATCAATCTGTACAAAAAATAATTAAACAATTGATACGTTGTTCTGCAGAGTTTTTGCTAGGAAAACATAGATAGTTTTTATTGATTTCCATGAACAAACATACAAAGTGTGTGCCTCAGGGTCTTATAAATGATTTCACTCCTTCTCCCAAGTGTAAAAATTATTGTTGAACCAAATGGACATTGGGAACACTTAATTTTCAAAAGTTGTCATCTGACAACAAAAGTTGTCAAGTTGCATTGTGCAACTTGAAAGGAAACTAAGTGTGCGGAAAATAGCTCCCTATGCTAAACTCCCAAGAAGAGGATCATGCAAATTCAGATTTAACCCTTATCAATTATAGAATTATAATGCAATAACATGCATACATAGAGAAATGAGAATGACATAATGATTTACCCTGGGGAAAACCTTTTGGTAAAAAACCCCAGCACTCCAAAACCTGCACAATGTATTAATCAAAACTATTGTTGTTTACAATACACTTGCAATGCAAGTTCTTTCAGGAGATAATCGACACTTGAAGACAAATCCGGCAGCATAACAACATTCCAACAATACACTAACTTTACTCTGCAATTTGCCCCGAACCCCACGCATTGCAGAAGAGTGTACAATACTCAACATAATCAGTTGCCACATGTCTTGCATGTCTTCACCTGTCATCGAATCTTTCACAATTATCTCTTAAAAATATTAATGACCATCATAGGAATCCGTCATAACTATTTTAGTCATGATTACCTTACACATTGTCCAAAGTGCTGACATTTGGAAAATAACCTCTATTCACCTAGACCAATTTGGATCATCCTTGTCATCTTCCAAGTGGAGTGAAAACACAACATGTCCACTCAACTAAATGGCAGAATGGATATTAAACTTAAATACATTATTTGAAAACAATTAAATATAAAACAAATAATATCAAATGTAAGGAAATATACAAGGTTGAGACACCTTATTCCTAACACAACTTTGACAATATTTTACATTTTTTTTGCACAAAAACAATCAAGTGCTTTCAAAACCATTTCAACTTAATGCTATTAGACCAAATATGACTCAATGACATAATTTCAATCACCTTTGATCTCTTTGACCCCCTTTGACATAGATTGACTATTCAAGTCCTAATTGGCAAAATATAAACAAATAGTCTAATGACCTTACAAAAATGACTCACAGTGACTTCTAAGCATAATGGATCCTAATGAAAAAAAGAAATGGCCTTCTCCTGGCCTTATTACATCATTTTTGACCAATCATGGCCATGGTAGCATTAGTGCACCTACACCATACTCCCCATATAGAAAACCTCATGTTCCACGAGGAAACTCCATCTCCAGGCTGTGGATGTATGCCTGATACACCTACAACAAATGAATAGAAACCAGACCATAATGACATATTAAACCAAGAAGGAACACCAACTACCATAAAATTAAGTGGATACCAAGTGCTTTCATGTGATGCTTTCATTTCCACCCTCTCCTCCATTGGCTCATCTGTTGCTTGTTGCACCCGTGTCTGAACATGTACTTTACTCTACACAAAAGGACACAAATCAATTCAATCATTACCGTATACTCAAGTTATTGTGTACAACCTTCTCTTTCCTTGGTTTGGCTCCAACCTCCTTGCCTTGAAGAGGTGCTTCAATCTTTTTGTCTTGTAGAAGTGTCTTCTTACCAAATATGACAATCTTGTTTTTACCCTTGACATCATCATTCATAGGCCATAAGGTATACTTAACCCCATTCTTTTCAAGAGTATATGTGTTCATCCTACCATCATAACTAGTTTGGTTGTCATATTTCAAAGGCCTACCAAGTAGAATATGGCTACATTCCATATGCAAAATATCACATAAAACACTCTCCTTATATTCACCAATCTGAAAATCTACTCTTGCTTGTTCTTTTAGCAGCAAACTAACATAATCATTGACCCAAGAAACTCTATATGGACTCTTATGATGCATTCATTCCAGTTGTAATTTATGAACCATTTCATTAGAAACCATATTATTGGTTCAACCAGAATCAACAACAAGAGTGAAAACTTTACCTTTGCATCGACACTTGGTTCTAAAGAGGCTCGTTCTTTGAACGGGTTCTTGTGCTTGTGAGGTCTTCAAGGTAGCCTTTTTTATCATAAAAAAATAACCAAATTATCAAACACAATCAACCTCCCTTGGATGACTATCAACCTCCTCCTCTTGAGAATACACAACCCTCTTAGAGGATGATGATGATGTTGTTGTATTTTTAGGACATTTAAAAGAAGGATGAGCATATTCATTGCAGTTATAAAATCTCCCTGAAAATTGATTAGAATGCCTACCAAATCTCCCTCTATTGCTACCAAAACCACCTCTAGAATCAGAAAATGATTGCTCTTTACCTTTTTTGGTATCACCTTGGTCTTCATTGGTTGGTTTGTGTGAAGAAAATGTGCCTCTACCCATGCTATTATTGCTGCCTCTTCCTCTTGTAGATTTCTCTTATCTCCTTTTCATCTTCTCCTTTATCCTAAGAGCCAACTGGTACACTCTTTCATAGTCCTTGGGTTAGTAACAACAAGTTCATATTGTGTATTAAATCTTAGACCTCCCAAGTACCTTGCAAACTTAGCAACTTCATCTTCCTCCCTACCTGATCTTATACTCAACTTATAAAATTCATTAGTGTATGTCCTGACATCTAGATATTTTTCCTTAACCCTTGCAATCTTTTATATATCTAAACATCATAATCCTTAGGAAGAAAGTTACCTTTGAGTTTGGACACCATTTGATCCCAAGTAGTGATCTTGGTCTTTCCCTTCTTCCTCCTATCTGCTTCTTCATGGTCCCACCATAGAAGTGCATGTCCCCTAAGCTTTGTCTCTGCCAATGTAACCTTCTGATCATCAGGGTACCTCTTCTCCCTCAAAGTAGGCATCCATTGTTGCTATCCAATCCAATAACTCTTCTTCCTTCAAATTATGATCATACATAGGTATGTCACCCCTTACCTTATACTGGTCACTCCTAACTACCTTCAAAAGTATGATTGTTCTCTGTTCTTTAGGATCTAATTATTCTTCTTTTGCGCCTTCAGCCTCATGGAACTCTTACTCTTAGGACTCTTGCAACCTAGCATTCTTTTCCTTCAACTCTTGTATCTCCCTTGTTGTCACAACACTCTTAGGAGGCATCTTGACTCACATTTTCTCCAACCCTCAAATTATTCCTCACAAAGACCTACTCCCTTGCTTTGATACCACTATGATCTAGAGCATCTAGGACCCACACACCCCGCACAACACCATGTCTCCATTTTCTCCAGTTTTGTAGCAACACCCATCACAAGGTCAACAAAAAAAAACTTCTTCTTGTCAAACAGAATGGAGGAAAAGACCTTTAACTCTAACAATTCCTGACACCTTGGACATAAGGGACATTAGAAAAATGATCCCCCTTGAGAAATTTCTGCAAGTACACATGAACATGATCAGCCATGAAGAACTATCTCTATTAGGCAATACATAAAGGTTTGTTACTTGAATTACAACAACCCATCTTCCATGGAACCAAATAACATATGATAAGAAGACTTCAAACAGGTTTTATGAGACTCTAAATACCCCCAAATTACTCACCAAACTAGTCCCAAACACACCACAATATGGACTGCATGCCCTGGCTACTATAAGGCTAATAGCCCTTAATGCGAGCATTCACTAAAAATCTGAGTTACCGAGGATTCACATAATATTTGTTTAATTGTGAATTCACCATTTTCCAAAATAAAAACATATGTCAAACTCACATATGGGTGTTTAATACTTTCATCAAGAACTCTCACATGACCTACTAGGACTAAAACCCTTATTAGGCCTATTTTACAAAGAAAGTACTCAACAAATTTATCACAAGACAATGCCACCACTTGGAAAAGTTATGGGATGTATTCAAACTAATAAATCCACCCTTGGGTTGGTGTCAAAACCTGTCAACACAACCCACATATAAAATCACAGCCTTTTAGTAACCTTGCACACAACACTGCCAGTCACAAAACTTCATCGAACTCAATGGATAATTCATGGCCACTTATATAAGCACAAAAATATTAAAATAAATTTACACACTTGAATTTACCCAAAGGCATTTGAATATTTTCCTAGGGGAAGTCAAGTTTTCATCATTTTTCTTCAAAACCCTAGGTAGGGCTTCTTTCAGACCCAAGAAGACAAAACTTTCTCTAACTTGCACCAAACTAAATGAAATCTCACCAAACCATGTTTGAACTAAAGGTAATTAAATTTCCTAGGGTTTCGTGACCATTCTAAGTCACAATCAATCTATACAAAAAAGAAGTAAATAATTGATACGTTGTTCTACAAAGTTTTTGCCAGGAAAACAAAGATAGTTTTTATCGATTTCCATGAACAAATATAAAAAGTGTGTCTCAGGGTCTTATAGATGATTTCACACCTTCCCAAATATGTAAAACTTCTTTTTGAACCAAATGGATGTTAGGACCACTTAGTTTTCAAAAGTTATCATTTGACAACAAAAGTTGTAAAGTTACATTGTGCAACTTTGACAACATTTTACATTTTTTTGTTGCACAAAATAACTCAAATGCTTTAAAAACCATTTGAAATTGATTCTATTAGACCAATATGACTCAATGACATAATTTATATCACCTTTGACCTCTTTGACCCCCTTTGAAAAATGAGTGATGTGACCAAATAAGTGGACGTGCCTTTCTTCGTAAAATACATAATTTTGTAACGTAATTTATTACTTTACTTTGTTTGACACAAAACAAATGAGACCAATTACCACATTGTATATTGGTATATATAAATGATAAAGGAAGGCCAGTCCCAAAGCCAATGAACTTATGCAAAATATGGAAGCATAAACAAGGCACAAGAGTTGTTTTACAGAATGCCTAAAAGCGATGTGATCTCATGGACTGCAATGATTTTGGGATATGCACAAAATGAGTTTGTTCAAAAGCATATATATATATATATATATATATA